>RJWJ010002129.1:0-108220 GCA_004363605.1 Indri indri
GCTTTAATCGAGGCACAAGCAACCAGAAAACCCGGAGACAGAAATTAGTCCTGGCGACGGGAAGACCAGGTGGGGAGCAAAGATCCCAGCAGGCTGAGACGGCGTCTACGTGCCCACAAGTCTGCGACATCATTTCCACCAGACCAGAGAGAATCTGCAATTCCTAGAGGTCTGGTACCTCCAGGGACAGAGAGATTCTATCGCCAGCTAATCTCTTCCAGGGCACTGACGGCAACCGTGGGCAGGTTGTCCCCTCTCCTCCTGGGCCCTGGGGGCTCCGGGAACCGTCGCCTCGGGTGGGCTCCAGCCAGGGAGTCCCCACGGTGCCTGCCCTAGCAGGTTCAGCAGCCCGGGAACTTCGCCGGGTCCCAGAGCCATCAGGAAGGCACGAAAGGAGGAAGCGTGCGAGGCGGCCGACGCGGGCCGGGCTCCGAGGCGCCGAGACCCCGCCCCCAACCCAAGCGCTCGTCCCCCGCGCGAATGCGGGGCGGGGCGGGGCGGGCCGAGGCCTAAATCCCGGCGGGAAGGAGCTGCCCTCTTTGCCGCGCAGGTGCCGCGGGAGGAACGCGTTCTGGAAGCACGGCCACAGGACAGGGAAGAACAGAGGTCAGCGGTGGTGGGCGTCGCGGGGAAAGCGAGGCGGCCGCGGAAGTGGATCGGAACCGAACGTCGCCGCGCTTCCCCCGAGGCCGGCGATGCACCGGAAGTGCGCGAAAGCGCCCGACTCCGGCGAGGTGGGCTCAGGTGCACGCGGAAAATCGAGGCGGGAGGGAGACTGCTTTTTCTCATTTGCGCTGAGGGATCCAGTAAGCCAAACCTTTCCTCACACGTGGCATAGCCATCAGATTTCATTCTGGTGCCAGGGCAGCTCATGAAAATGATTCCGAGGCGAGATGGTGAAGCCAAAACCTTCCCCCCAACCCCGCCTTTTTTTTTTTTTTTTTTTTAAGAGTAAAACGGGACCAGGTGGTGAGGCCGTCTGAACTGCCTGGGCACTGGCGCCCTCCGGTGGTGGGAATAGAAATTGCTTCCAATGGAGGAAGTTGGGGAGGGGCAACGTCTTCCTTCCCTTTTTATGAGAAGAGAAAAGTAGGACATACTAACAAGTGTTAGAGAGGCCGGCGTTGCTGAAGAGCAATGTTCGTTGAAAGGTGTGGTCTTGGAGGTGGCGTCTATAACACCCTCCTCCTCCTGAAACTAGCTTTTCTTGTGTTCCCTGCCTTGGTAATTGGCCCCACCACCCGTCTGGTTCCCCAAGGGAGAAACCCAGGGTGGCTTTAGTTAGACACCCTCCTCATCCTCACACTCAGGCAGTCCCCTGAGGCCTGATCACTTAATGTCTGAATCTGTCCTGGTAGCTTCAGCCCTGGTCCAAGCCACCATCCCCTCTCAGCTAGAAAACGACAAAAGCTTCCTTAGGGGTCACCCTCCTTTGAGTAGTTTCTCTCTTAGATCCATCCAGCAGGGTGAGCTTTCATTTTGTCTTCAAACTATTTTTAATTAAGTAACTGTTCTGGTTACTATTGCTGAGTAACAAATCACCCCAAAACTTACTGGTGTCAAACAACAAAAACCATTTCTTCTCGCTGTTTCTGTGGGTCAGGAATTCAGGAAGGGCTTGACTGGGCAGTTCTGGCTGGAGATGTCTCAGGTGGTTGCAGTCAGACCATGACTGGAGCAGGGACACTGGGGCTTGAGCCACTGGGAATGTTCCTGTCTCCCTGTGATCTCTCTGTGCAGACTGCTTTGGGCTTTCTTACAGCATGGTGGACTTGGGGCAGTTTGGTTACATGGCAACTGAGGGTTCTGGCACAGGTGTTCCCATGAGCAAGGCGGAAGTTTTAACCTATCCTCTGAAGTCACATAGTGTCACTTCTGCTACACTCTGTTAGTCGGTAATAATCTCAAAAGCCCAACCAGTTTCAAAGGGAGGGGACAGAGACCTCACTTCTCAATGGGAGGAATATTGATGAATTTGTGGACATATTTCAAAATGGCCACAACAACTAATTTCTAATAAACTCAAAATATGGCCAGGTTCAGTGGCTCATGCCTGTAATCCTAGCACTTTGGGAGGCCTAGGCAGGAGGATCACTTGAGGCCAGGAGTTCAAGACCAGCCTGAGCACAAGCAAGACCCTGTCTTTACAAAAAGTAGAAAAATTAGCTGGGTGTGGTGGTGAGCACCTATAGTCCCAGCTACTCGGGAGGCTGAGGCAGGAGGATCACTTGAGCCTAGGTGTTTGAGGTTATAGTGAGTTATGATGACGTCACTGCACTCTAGCTCAGGTGACAGAGCAAGATCCTATCTCAAAAAAAAAAAAAAAACAACCCCTCAAAATATGGTACAATAAGTTCTTAACCACCCCTCACATTTGTTTATGTGTTTATGGTCTGCTTCCCAAACTAGACATTACGCTTGCCAAGGATAAGGACTTGAGCATTTTGCCTCCTGCAGTGCCCCTGACGTCTGGAACAGAGCTCAAGAACTAGATGGTGACTGAATGGAAGGAAACGTCCCCCCACCCTCTCTGCCTGGCTTAGGCCAAAGCATCCTTCAACGCCCAGCTCACACCCCTTCTCTATGTTTCTTATTTGCCTACTCATTTGAGAGTCAGTCATCCACCAACTTGCCACATCTTAAAATAAAATACAGCATGCAGTAGTGTAGACATTCCAGGCTTAGTTGTTGGAGCCTGAAAGCCTGGATTCAAATCCCAACTCCTACATGAACCGGCTGTGTGACCTTGGACCAGGACCCTCAGTTTCCTTTTCTATAAAATGGGGGTAATGTTGGGGTCGTTGTGAGGATTAACTGTGTTAATTTAAGCGAAGCATTTAGGATAGCCCCTGACCTGTGGGAAGCACCATATAAATGTTAGGCTATTAGTTCTCATGTTTCTGCAAAGTTATTTGTTCATTGTATTTTCTTTTTTAAAACAGCTTTATCAAGAGATAATTCCCATACCATACAATTCACCCATTTAAAGTGTACAATTCAACGGTTTTTAGTATATCACAGAGTTGTGCAACCATCACCACAATCTAATTTTGGAGCATTTTCATCATCCCCCAGATAAAACCTAGTACCTGTCAGCAGTCAGTCCTCACACCCCTCCCCCGGTGCCTGACAACCACTAATCTGCTTCCTGTGTCTGTGGATCTGCCTAGATCGACAGTATTTTACCTCTTGTGTAGTTTCATTTTCGACTTATTTTCACCTCCCCATAATAATAAACCCCAGGATCCTGGACTCTGCTTCTCTTCCTTAGTGTTCACTCCCGGACTTCAGTGAGTGCTTCACCCAGTGGGCACCTGCTGATAAATAACACACTGGCGCTTTAGTGAGAACAAACACAGACCACCTACGATGTGCCAGATAAAATTCTGAGCACTTTATATACATTAACTCATATTATCCTCAAAAAAAAATCCATGAGGCAGGCACTGTTACCATCTCCATTTTACTGATAAGGAAATTGAGACAGGCGAGGTCGAGTAACTCACCCAGAGTGACACAGCCAGCAAGTAGGCAAAGTTGGAATTTGAACCCAGACCCTTTGTGTCTGGAATCTGCACTCCACCACTCCACCATACTTCCTCTTTTGAGGTAGTAGATGGCATTTCTTCACTTATGATCAGTCCCAGGAAACCTGCAGGGGTTTGGGAAACAGCAATGTGATAGCTGTCCCAGATGACCCCCTGTCACCACCTTAGTATTTAGTGTGTCTCTTAGTATTTCATGTCCTTATGTACCTCCTCAACTGTTCGTTCTGGGCTGCTCTAGTGACTCAATTTAACCAATAGAATGCAGCAGAAAGGATGCCATGTCACTCCAAGTCAAAGCCTCAAGAAGGTCTGGCAGCTTCCATTTGGCACTTGGGGAACCCTGAGCCGCTATGTAAAAGGTCTGGCCACCCTGCTGGAAGAGACCACACAGTGAGGCCACATAAGGAGGGGCCCTCTATCTACACAGGGAGAGGCCCAAGTGCCCCCCCACTCAAGGTGCCAGCAAACCACGTCAGACATTCCAGCACAGTTGAGCCCCACTGATGACCTCAGCTCTAGCCAACACCACATGCAGCAGAAGAGCCACCCAGCTGATCCCAGTGGAACCAGAGCGTGGTGAGCAATAATACATTGTTGTTGTTTTAAGCCTCTAAGTTTTGGAGTAGATTGTTGTACAGCAGTAGATAATCAAAACAGGGAGTAAGGCCACCTCTGCGGGTAGAAGGCCCATGGAGGGTCTGACCTCGTGATTCCACAGCCCACTCAGGGGAGAGGGCAGGGCACTGAGCAGAAGCCTTGAGCACTGCCACAGTGGCAGGTGGAACGCAGGCTCATGGCCTTCGCTTGACCCATCAGATGCTTTGGCTCAGGACTTGGAATCTGGAGTCAGCAAGGCAAAAGAGCAGGAGGTTTAGACTTGTTCTAAATGGGCGATGGCACCCAACTAGCATCTTTTCTCCAGTGGCAGCCGCTGAGACAAGGCCAAGAGTGGGGACCCAGTATTCAGCCAAGACAGCAGCAGCATCCTTTCCAGAATCTTCTTTGGTGTAATTTCTGATCCCTTCACATCCCTCATTTTCCACCTATTTTCTGAAACTCATTCTCCACTTTTCTGATTACTTTTGAAAAATATCCCTCACCATTCTGGTAAAGCCCTTTTTCTGCTTAAGTTAGCAAGGGTTAGTATATCAATTAGGTTTGGTTGCATATAACAGAAAAACCCCAACTGTGACTTAAGATAGTCAATTTTCTCTTTGTGAAGGACGTACAACGGTCAGCAGTGCAGGTGCCAAAATGTCTTCAGATGCCCAGCATCCTTGTATCTTGGTGCTCTGACTCCACTTAGCACATTGCCTCGTGGTGTCGAGTGACTGCTCAAGCCATTGAGTTCACATTCTGGCCAGGAGGGAGGAGGAAAGGGTAAAAAGGAACACGCCCCTCCCTTTTTAGGAGACCTCCTAGAAGTCTCACCTTCTCCTCTGCTTGTATCTCACAGCTAAAACTTAATCACGAGACCTCACTTAAGTGCAAGGAAGGCAAGGATGGATAGTCTTAGGCTGAGCAGTTAGGTCTCCAACTAAAAATCAGGGTTATGTAGCTGGAGAGGAAAGAAAGGATGATGGTGGGGTAGGCTACTGGAAATCTCCGCCTTGGTCTGTCTCTGCTGTGTTCAACCAAGTACTCTGCGTGGAAGAGCCAGGGCAGACTAAGACTGTGGCCACAGGAAAGGAGGGACTCCAACAGTATCTGATCACATTGACCCAACTCTTACTTTTCTCCAATTTCCTTTTTCAAACTTACCCCCAAACCCCGTTTGTCTTAAACACCCACTGGACCCTCCCCTGACCCTTGGTCCTCTCATTTCCCTGCTCCACTTTCTATCCAAGGAGGACCGAGAATCCCAACTCGCTTCCTGGCCAACTGAGCCTCCACACCTTTGTGCACTGCATGCTGTTCCTTTCTTCCAGGAGGGCCTTCCTTCTCCCTCTCGCTTATCTACAGGTTACACGTGGGGAACGTGCATCATGCTCTTGGCCGCCCGATACCTTCTGATCACCCTGAGAGACTGGGCAGAGCACACCCCGAGCTGTCTGGTCTCCCTGCTGGGCTCTCCCCAGGGCATTCACTGCCGACTGCTGGAGCTCCAGCCATGAAAGCTGCATTCCAGTTGGCAGAATCGAGGAAGAGCAGAAACGGCATTCAGTCAGCCAGGACTTAGTCACATGGCCACAGCGACCTATGACAGAGACTGGAAATGTGGTCCATATTCCAGGTGGTCATGTCCCCAGCTAAAAACTGGAGTTTCTACTTTTAAGGAAGAAGAGGAGAATGGATGTTATACTGTTTCTTCATCTTGCTTGCGGATAGTGATGTGCTGCCTGGAACTGTGGCATCTTTGGAGACCATTATTGTGCCTACAATAGAAACATACAAATTGTCCCCCAAACAACTGCCGATTGAACATTAAATCCTGTAGACTCCACTAGAACCACCTCCATTCAGTCATTCCACAGTTATTGAGCACCTACTATGTGTTCTGGGCATAGGGCTGTGAGCAAGACAACGTGTCAGCTCTCATAGAATTCACACTCTACCTGGGGAAGACAAGATGGTAAGTGGGCGAACACATTGTGAAAATATACTGTTCCTTTTAAAGAGGGAGCCTAATAATTAATCACTTCCGCTTCTTGCAGTGTCCCCCCCCCGCCCATTTTCTCCTGGATCACTCATTCTGGGAAAAGTAACCTGCCACATTATGAGCACACTCCAGCAGCTCTGTGGAACTGAGGCCTCCTGCCAACAGCCATGTGAGTGAGTCTCTTTGGAAGTCGGTCCTCCAGCCCCAGTCAAGCTTTCGGATGACTGCAGCCCAACCTGACAGCTTGACTGCAATCTCATGAGAGATCATGATCCTGAACCACCCATTCTGCTCCCAAATTCCTGACCCACAAAAACTGAGATAATAAATGATTTTTAAGCCACTATTCAGGTGACTTATTATGCAGCAATAGATAAGTAATAAGACAGATAGATAAATAAATGCCACCATTTCAAATTCAGTTTAGTGCAATTAAAAAATAAATAAAAAATGATGTGGAATCAAGTGGTGGGGGCAGGGGTGATAAGACGGGGGGCCGATGACCTTGAGGATGACATTGAGCTGAGCATGCAGTGGTGGGAAGGCCCAGCCAACAGTGCTTTCCACCCCCAACAGACACCACACACCCCTTTTTATAACTACAAGGCCTCTGTTAACCATTCTGAAATGAAATTCATATGCAATAAAACCTTCCTACACAATAGTTTTAATAAAACTACAAAGATGAAACAAAAGGGATATAATGTATAATTTGCAAATTTTATTTCAATAAATATATGCACAAGTATGATTACACTAGAAGACACAATGAAGCAGTCAGATGCTGGAACCTAAAATTAGAATCCCTTGTATTTCAACAGCTACAGATGTAGACTGACCAGGGGTGCCTGTGGCGAATCAGATATCATGTCTGGGTAAATGATGGCAATGCAGATTTGAAACTGGGAACAATATTTGGTTAAGTTCCAGACAAAATACATTTTTCCCCTGAATTACAATGATAGGTACATTTCTGGAAATTTTGGTGATAAAAACGGTGAAAAAAATACTTTTGTTTATATGTAAAGCAGATTTAGGTTCTGGGCTCAGATCATTTTCAATAGGTTTTTTTTTACCTCCAGGAATGTCCAGCCACGTGGCACACGTGGAATTCTTTGTTATACGGGATTGTCCAGCTCTTTATAAGGATGTCTAGCATTCCTGCTCCTATTATGATGATAAAAATATCCCTTCCCGCCCCAAAATTTCAAAATGACACTGGAGGTGCTACTGCCTTCATTGAGAAGCACTGATTGAGAGGGACAGAAGCCCTTGGGAACAAAAAGGAATCCACAGTGGCCAGAGTTCTGAGAAGGAGGAAAGGAGAAAGATGAGGTCAGAGAAATTGGCAGGGTCCCTATTACACCTTGTTGGCCACAGTGCAATCCCAAGACTCAATGCCAAGGGCAATGGGGTGGGGGGGCACTGACAGGTTTTCAGTGAGGGAGTGACATGGTCTGGCCTTTCTGGGGTGGGGGGGGTCACTCAAAACTTGTTACTCAGCGATTGCGCTGTTCTTTTCTGTGAATTTCACACATTCATTCATTCACTTACTTCTTCATTCATTCAACAGGTATCTCAGTGATCTATTGCTGTGACAAGCTACCACAAAATGTAGTAGCTCAAAGTAACAGTTTGTTGTTTTCCACTATTCTACGGGTTGGCTGGGCAGCTCTTCCGCAGGTCTCACCAGAGTCGCTCATGCTCCTGTATTCAGCTGAAGAGTTGGCTGGGGACTGGGCACAGCTGGGACAGCCAGGATGACTGGCTCTCTCTCCACATACCCTTTTTTGTGGGGCTACTTCTGAGTATCATGCAGCATTCCAGGAGTGCAAAGGACTGGGCCAGGCCTCTGGATGCTTAGGCTCTGCAACTTGTGCAGCCTCACTATTGCCATGTTGTATTGGTCAAGACCAGTCACAGGGTTGGTCTGGGTTCACCAGCTCGAGAAAGAGAATCTACCTCTTGCTGGGAGGAGCTTCAAAGTGACATCACCAGCAGTGGAACTTATGGAATTTATGGCCATGAAACACTCTACCTGGCTCTGGACCAGGCCCTGGGGATACAGCCTGCCCCTCTGTGGCCTCTACAAAAGGTCAGAAACTGCTATGAAAAACGTCAACTGGGGACAGAAGGGAAGGCCTCCCCATGGAGATGTTTGAGCCCAGACCTGAGCATTTGGGCACGCCTGCCTGAGAAGTCTCCGAGTTTTCCAAGAAAGACAACTGTCCTTGCAGGAGCCCAGCAGCACCATGCCATGCCTGCCCTGGGGGAGGCAGGAGGGATCCAGGGGACATTGCTAATGGCTGTTGTGATATCATCATTTTTGCGGGATGGAGTGGAAGCTGCCCTGGTTCCAGACATCTGTCTTTTTACACTCACTTGCAACTGGGTGACACTTGCCATTTCGATTTCTTCTTTGGTCAAATACCCTCAAAGCCCCCTGTCCTGTGAGGATCCACAGGTTTATAAGAGACCGGATAAACTCCAGAGGCACAGAGGTGGCACTCCATAAACAGTTCACTGAACCGGAGGGCCAGGAGCTGGCGCCACTGAGGTGACAGGAGGGCTGTGTGGATCAGCGCGTCTTGCCAACGGTCATGGTGAAATCCCGCTGGTGCAACGTGTCCATGAATACACCTTCTCCCTCTCTCTGCCTTCTTTCCCCTCCCCTCTCCCTCCCCCTTCCACTTCTCTTCTCTCTCCATCTCCTAGCACGTTCTTTCCATCCTTCCTCGCTTCTTCCCCTTCGCCTCCTTCCCACACCAATTCTTTTTCTATCTCCTTCCGCTTTCCCTCTTCTCCTAACTTCCTTCCTCTTCCTTCCCTCTTCTCTGCTCCTCTCCTGACCGCCCTCCTCCTACCTCCTTTCTCCCCTCCCCATCTCCACCTCTCCTCCCATCTCACTTTTCCTCTTACCTTCATGCCTCCGCCTGCTCTTTTAGTCCCCTGGCTTCCTCTCCTTACTGCTTGCCTCCCCTCCGTCCCTGTCAGCTCTGTCATTCCTTCACCAACTCCTTTGCTCAATCTTCCCTCCCCTCCCCTCCTCCTCCTGCCCCTTATCATCTCTCTCACTCAATTCCTTCCCCCAGTTCTCTCTCTCCCTCTCACCTCCAGCACCACCTCTCTTCCCTTTCTCCTCCTTCCTTTTGTCCCCACGTTCCCTCTTCCCTGCACCTAATCCCGCGGACCTCCCCACCGTCTTCCCTCCTTCCGCTTCCCTCGCTCTTCCGCTCCCCTGCTCGCCCACCCGGCCCCGCCCCGCCAGGGTCACGGGGTCGACGGACGCCCGGCGCCCGTAGCGGCCCCCCCCGAGTCACGTGGTCACGTGACGCGCTCCAACATGGCGGCGCCGTGGGGCCGCGGCGTCGCTTCCTGACTGGGCGGCGCGGACCGACGCGGCCGGTGCCGGCCGGAACGCCGGGCCAGCGGCCTCGTTCGCCCGCTCGTTCGCGCCGCCCGCCCGCGGGGCTGCCAGCCCCCACCGGGCCGGGGCCATGCAGGAAAGCCAGACCAAGAGCATGTTCGTGTCCCGGGCCCTGGAGAAGATCCTAGCCGACAAGGAGGTGAAGCGGCCCCAGCACTCCCAGCTGCGCAGGGCCTGCCAGGTGGCGCTCGGTGGGTGAGCCGCCCCCTCTCGGCCCGCGCTGGCCTCCCCACGCCGGCCGTTACCCTCCCTGGCCTCAGCCCGGCCTCCTGGCCTCCTCTTACCCCCGAACCCGAATCCCATACTCCTGGTTTCCTCCTTATCATACCCCGCGGGGCACTGATGCCCGGTCAACTCGGGACTGGCCCAAGGTCACCTAGCAAGTTTGTGACAGCCAGAGCTGGTTCTCCAGCCTTCCAGCTCAGGGCTCTTGCCACGACTCCTTGTCCTGTTTCCTGGTTCCTCCCCTCACCACCTCCAAGTCCTCGGAAACAGTAGCCCTTGCTTTAAGTTTTTTCTTTACTTGGGCTCTGCTGTCTGGGGGTTCCCCCAGGTGAGCAGAGCAGATGGGAAGAGCCGCCCAACTGGTTTAGGGAAACTCCTCAGGCTTGCTTTGGAAGTGCCCGATTGGAGAATGTTTCCCTTTCATTTGGGAATCTCCCATAGCTCTTTCCCGTAAGGAAGGAATGTAGACAGTGATCTGTATCTCCCAGGCTTTGTAATGTGCAATAAGACATCTGCTTATTCTGAGTAGTCCACTGAAATATATACTAAAACGTAGGGTCTGTAGAGCAAAGATAGTTGTCCGCTTTATTCACTGCTCTATCGCTTGTACCTCTGACAGTGCCTAGCACACAATAGGTGCTCAATAAATACTTGCTGATTGAATGGACCCTCAGATTATGGAAAGAGAGAGAGAGAGAAGTTTAATTCATAGCTAAAGCCTTGGTAGTTGATGCCAAAAATCAATATCCTGTCTTTTAGTTTTAATCTTTCAAATATTTATCACATGCCCACTGTGTACCAGTCACTGAGGATACAGTGGAGAACAAGACAGACAAGGACCTTGCCCCTATGGAGCTTATATTCTAATAGAAGAGACAAAATAAGAAAATGAGGTATTTTTGAATATTAATAAGTGCTGTTGTGAAAATAAAAGAGTAAGATGTGATAAAGAGGGCCTGGGAACGGCTTTAGATAGGGTGGTCACGTAATCCTTTCCAGCAAGGTGACATTTGAGCCCAGTACTGAAAAGCAGGAAGTATCCACCACGTGAAATTTTGGAAGCGCGTACTGGGTGGGTAGGATCAGTACATTTGGCCAGAGCTGTCTTTAAGCTAATTCACTACCCCAACGTCTTTGGTTTGGAATCTGTAAAAAGAATTGTTTTCCCTAACAAATTGAGTAAATGGAAAGGTTGATTTTATGTCACAGAAGTTGAGATTGTCATCACCTGTTTCCATTTGGTGCAAGGTATAGAGCAATATTCTTCTCTTGGGACATAGAAATTGGCTTAAGAACTTTGCACTTCCCTAGGAAGAAGGTCCATGGTTTTCATCAGATTCTCAGAAGGGTCAACTATTGATACAGAGGTTGTTGTTGCCTAGACAATCCAGAAACACTTGGGCCTCATCCTGTGAAATTCAGGATCAATGGAAGGAATTTACTGAGATTTAGATTTTTAAAGCTTTTCTATGCCAATAACCAAGGCTAACTGTTGGCTATTATCAGGAATGTGGGATAATCACTACAAAGCAGTCTGTTAGTTAGGCAAGAGCCTGGTATTTATAACCCAACATCGAAATCTGCCCAGATTCTATGTTTTCAATATCACTTTAAGAATATTGTTGTGGAAGTTTCAAAATAGTTATTTGGAAGAAAAGTTTTCATTTTCCCTTCAGAAGACTTCTTAACATAAAATTTTCACCAAACTGTATATCACAGTGTTAGAACCTACTTACAAAATTTTCATCTGGGCCAGGTGCAGTGGCTTACACCTGAATCCTAGCACTTTAGGAGGCTGAGGCAGGAGATTGCTTGAGGTCAGGAGTTCAAAGTCAGCTTGAGCAATATAGCAAGACCCTGTCTCTACAAAAAATAGAAAAAATTAGCTGGGTTTGGTGGCACACACCTGTAGTCCCAGTTACTTGGGAGGCTGAGACAGGAGGATCACTTGAGCTCAGGAGTTGGAGGTTGTAGTGAGCTATGATCATGCCACTGCCCTCAAGCCTGGGCAACAAAGCGAGACCCTGTCTCAAAAAAAAAAAAAAATATTTGCTTTCATCTGGACTGGAAACGTTGAGAACTTATTAGATACTTTTGGATCCTATTTTTGTTCAGAAGTTCAGATTTGTGCAACACAAGTTGTGGAATGTATGTTTTAAGTGTTTTAGTAATGAATTTTAAGAGATGGCCTAGATAACAAGTAATTTGACTACAGACTATATGAATAGCAAATTGGAGTGGTGGCTTATTATGAGCTGTCATTCCAGTAGCATAATAGGAACCATCATCATAAGGGAATCTATGCATAGTGTTAAGTAGCTATCTTTTTTAAGAAAGTAGTTATGTGTTGTTGCTGCTAAATAGAAGTGACTGCTTTAACTTAGAAACAGAAAACATAGCAAAGTATCTGGTGATATTTCACCCTGCATCTCAGGGCCCAGTGTTGTGTCCAGTAGTCTTATGGAGGAAGAGAAATTTGGAAAAATAGCTGAACCAAGCCCGTGTGTAAATAGTGCTATGTGGTTAGTGTCTTAGAGAACACCGTGTGTAGATTGTTGTTAATCGTGATAAGAGGAAATGTAAACGACTGCTCAAAGTTGAAATGCTTGAGTGAGAGAGAACACTTACAGGAAACAGCTTTTGTGATATGATTCCACCACTTGTAGCATATTGGGGAGGGGATCTGGGCTGCAGGGGCTGAATAGTATAGATGCTAAGAACTAGGAGCAAGTCCTGTGTGACTCAAGACTTCCTGAGTTCAAATCCCCTGGCTTCCACTTGCTACTTGGTACCTTCCACTTGAGCAGGTTAATTAATCTTATACCTTCCTTGTAGGGTTATTATAAAGGTTAAGTTAGTTGACATGTACAAAGAACTTGGGGAGTAGTAGGTTCTCAGTAAATGCTTGTGGCTACTATTATTTATTTTTATTATTGTAAGCTGCGACAAACCACAGATACTATTAATATAACTGCTCTGATTTGATGTTCTTAACCTTAGTTGGTTCCTCAGGAATAACTTACTGCTCTATTTGGCTCGCAGATGCAGTAAGTAAGAATGTAATTACATGACTGAAAGGCTGTGTTTATTGGAATGTTAACTTGCCAAACTCAGTGAAGACAGGGGTTGTCCCTTGTAAAACAGTGGTAATCATGATGGAACAGGTTTGGAGTAATCGCAGGCATTCATCTGCACTAAATACCAAATATATAGATAGGGACTGCCTAGTTAGTGGGTAGTGTGCTTCCAGCGTTTCTCTGGAGAAATCAAGAGAGCCTTTGAGAGTATCCATCACCCAAGGACATTGTTGCTCTTTACCTTGTTAAATGAATTAAATATATTAATAATACTCAGCCTTTCAGCCCTCAGATTGGAGAATGTAATTGTATCTTACAACCTCCTTTTTATAGTTGTCTTATTTAAGACTCATCTTCTCCCATGATGTCTCTTTATATTTCTGGCTGGGTGTGGTGGCTCATGCCTGAAGTCCCAGCTACTTGGGAGGCTGAGGCAGGAGGACTGCCTAAACCCAGGAGTTCAAGGATTCAGTGAGCTATGATCATATCACTGCACTCTAACCTGTGAGAGAGACCCTATCTCTTTTAAAAAATTGTATTTCTACTCTTAAACTATATGAAATTTGAAGGCTCGACAAGATAATCCAAGTGTTTTAAAATTGGGTATGGTGGCTCATGCCTGTAATCCCAGCACTTTTGGAGGCTAAGGTGGGAGGCTGAGGTGAGAGGATTGCTTGAGGCCAAGAGTTTCAGACCAGCCTGAGTAAAATAGTGAGACCCCGTCTCTACAAAAAATTTTTAAAAATTAGCCGGACATGCAGTCCTAGCTATTTGGGAGGCTGAGGTGGCAGGATTGCTTGAGGCCAGGATTCTAGGTTACAGTGAGTTATGATCGTGCCACTGCAATCCAGCCTGGGTGACCGGAAGACCCTGTCTCCAAAAAATAAGTGAATAAAATAAAATTGGGTACAGAAAAATTTGTCTACAATTTAACTGAATTGTTCTAACAATCCTCTTTTCATATACATATGTTAATAGATGCAGATTCTTAATAATTTAATACACACAAAAGTACTAAGTAATGGCTAAGTGCTCTATACTTGCTAGCTGTCATTATTCTCAGTCACCAAGAAAATATAAAAAGAATAGTAAACTTTGTATGAAATTGAGTGACTTTTTAAAATCACATGTGTTGTATCTGTATGATACCTGCCACGTACCAAGCGTTTCTCAGTTCCACGCACAGTGCCGTGTGGTTCATGTGCAGTTTAGTTCTCACTCTTATGCCCACTGAGGCCCAGAGAAGTTGAGTTGGCCAGTAAGTGATAGAGCCAGGACACGGGCAGTCTAGCTCCGGAGTCCAAGATCTTAACTGTTACTACCATGCTTTATTGCCTCTCCATATGAAAGTTCTTGAATATAAAATACTCAATGTAGTCTTTAAAACAGTCATTATACTGCAGTGAAGTTTCAGTAGAGAGACCATATTTTGAGATATATTTGAAAGCCTCTAATCAAAAAGATCAAAGGTTTTTTTCCAGCTTTTTACTATATATATATGTCCTCAGTTTAATTTAGGGACTAATGGTAAAAAAGAAATGAAGCCAAAGAGCTGGTTTCACTTAGGCTTCATTTGAGTTACTAAGTTTTCCTGCTTTATGATAGCTCTTCATCAGCAGTAAACTCCCTGTTATTCTGGAGTTGTGACTTGTCAGTGAAGTCTGTCTTTGGGTACAGCAGGCAATGGGGAAACCAAGGCTCAGAGAGCAGCTTGCCCACATCAGCGCAGCCAGGTGGGCAAACCGCTCAGTACATGTTCTGTCCTAACGTACAGATCATAAAGTCCCTTCTTAGATTTGCTACTCTGACTGTTTAATATATGGGATTAGAGACGTGGGTCATCTGTGACCTCAGCTTGAGCTGTTTTGGTGGCATAATGGAAGTGAAAGCCAGACTGGCGTGGGTTGAGACATGAGTAGGTGGTGAAGAAACAGACAGTGAGCATGGACAACTTCTTCCCAAAGTTTGGTCGTGTTGTAAAGAGGAAGAGGGAGATGTGGATCATGGGAGGTGTTTATTTGTTTAAAGGTCAGAAAGACTTTAACTTGTTTAAAGTCATTGGGAAGGGATCCAGTTAAGGACATATATTCATAAATCTTAGTTGTATTAATATGTGCATAAAACAGTCAACATTTATGTATACCCATATGATATACGGTAACTTGATTTGAGTAATAACAGGATCTGGACGCTGGCAGAGTACTTTTGGTTGAAAAGCTTTATGAGGATTCTTCAGGAGGATGTTGGCTGTTGAAAAAAGCGGCATCTAAAAATAGAATTGTTGATTATTGAAAAATGTTTGTATATATTGGGTTGGTGGAAAATTGATCAAGAGTTGAGTTTGAAACTTTGCTTATTGATAGTCCTGTGATCCTTCTTTGATCCTCAGTTTCCAGAGATGATAAAGGTGGTAATACCTGTGTTTTAGGATGATTGTAAAGGTGAAGTGAACTAACGTAGTAGGTAACTGGCACAGTACTTGGCAGCTAACAGATGACCTGCTAAAATTCAGAAGCATTGGTGTTACCATCTTTAAAGGAGAAGGAACTGAATGCTTGCCTTTCTCTGTCTCCCCTGTTAGTTGGTTTATGGACCTTTTTGCAAGTCTCTGACATGTCAGTGTGGGTGAAGCAGTGGTTGGATGAATGAATTTAGAGCTCTGTCCTGTACTTGTAAATCTCAGGGGAGACTCTGAAAGCAGTGCTAGGGAAAACAGTAAGACCAGTCTTCATGGAAAAGAGCGAACTTGTGAAAATGTGTACTTAATCAGCAAGAACATGGAGTGTCCTATATAAATAGCTCAGAGCTGTGTTTAGTTCTCGCCATTTTCACCAGACTTAGGGGGCCTGCCAGGAAAATACTTGACTTTCTTTCCAGCAAGATTATCTTAGAAAAAATAGTTTCACCCTTGCTGATTCATTCCTGGAACCTTGCTGTAGGAGACTTGTTTTTGTTTACTCTCTTGGGTATAAGAAAGTCTTTTAGCTTAGTATTTTAATAGGTATTATAGCTTTGGGGGGAGAACAGCGTTTTTGTGCTAGGATATAAAATTCTTAAATTTTCCCTCAGTCTTAGGGAGTAGTCAGTGCATATTTGTTGTTCGAGTATAGTCCTTTTGTCTGTTGACTAAACCAGGCTCGTGTTCATTCAGAAGATACTTACATAGGTGTCACACCTGGTGTCATGATGCAAAGGGAACAAAACGAACAGGGACCCTGTTCTGATGGAGTTTGCAGTCTAATGGGGGAGATGGGCATTGTTCATATGATCGTGTCCTCTGGGTCATACTAACAACCTGAGAAGTCCTAAAGGAGGGAAACCTGGTCCTGCACGGGCATCAAACAAAGGCGTGAGGGAAGACTTCGGGGAGTCTTGAGGGCTAAACGATGGGTAAGAATTAAACAGGTTAGAGTGGGGGGCATTTCAGCAGAGGGAATAGCCTGAGCAAAGGCCCTGTGGCAGAGAGGAGTGCTACTGTTGAAGAAGCTTAAAGAGGCCACTGGGTGGTTAGAACGTGGTGAATGAGGGGAAGAGTGTTTGGGGATGAGGTGAGAGAGGTAGGCCAGGACCCCAACATTGAGGACCAGGAGGTCTTGGTGAGGAGCTTGATTTTTCAGGTTAAAAGCAGCGGGATGACACTGAAGAGTTTTAAACAGGGAAGCAGGTGACAGGATGACCAGGTGTATATTTTGGAAAGATCACTTGGGCCACTATGTTCAGAACATCTTAGAGGAAGACCAGAGGGATTGTCCAGGGACCAATGAAGAAGCAGCGTGTTAGTTTTATGTTGCTGTAACAGGATGCCACAGCCTGGGTAATTTATAAAGGAAAAAAGTTTATTTGGCTGACAGTTCTGGAGGCTGGGATGTCCAAGAGCATGGCACCCGCATGTGGCAAGGGGCATCGCATGGCATAAGTGTGAGAGACAGAAGAAATGGAGCTGAACTCATCCTTTTATCAGGAGCCTGCGATAATGGCATTAATCTATTCTTGAAGGTTGGGCACGATGGCTCACGCCTGTAATCCTAGCACTTTGGGAGGCTGAGGCGGGAGGATTGCTTGAACTCAGGAGCCTGAGTAAGTGTGAGACCCCATCTCTACTAAACATAGAAAAATTAACTGGGCGTTGCGGCACATGCCTGTAGTCCGAGCTACTCAGGAGGCTGAGGCAGGAGGATCGCTTGAGCACCAGAGTTTGAAGTCTCAGTGAGCTATGATGATGCCACTGCACTCTAGCCCAGGGGACCCCCCTGCCCCACCAAAAAAATTATTCTTGAGGGTCAAGCCCTCATAACCTAATTATCTCTTAAAGGTCCCACCTCGTAATACCATCACAGTGGCAATTATATTGCAACATGAGTTTTGGCAGGGACATTGAATCTATAGCAAGCAGTTTCCCTCGTCCAGGTTAGAGATGTTGGTGGCCTGGACTAGAGTGGTGACAACAGAAATAGAGTAAAACCTGGTTAGAAGGTGAAGCCAACAAAACCTGGAGTGGGTAAGAGCATAAGAAGGAGTGGATTGATTAGCCTGACTGTCTGATTTCTGACTGGCCCAACTGAGTGGATAATGGTGCTGTTCTTTAAGCTGGGAGTATGGGAAGAGAACCACGTGGAGGGGACAGGAGGCAGGAAGGAGGTTGATCTGAGTTGGGGCTCGAATGTGTGGAGTTTGATTTGCCTTTGAGCATCCAGTTGGACAGGAAGTGGCTGGATACATGAGCCTGATGTTCCTAAGAGAGGCCCGGGCTGGAGATAGAAATTCAGAGTCATCAGGGTCTAGGTGGGAATTGAAGGCCTAGTGGGACAGTGTGCAGAGCGGGAGAGGCGGGGGGCCCAGGCCCAGCTGGGCAGAGGAGGCCGAGTCTGCAGAGGAAATAGAGCAGAGATGGGCAAAAAGCTGAATGTAGGTGAGGAAAGTATGTGGTCGTTAAGTCAGAAGTAAAGAAAATTTCAAGGGGTGGGAGGCGGGGGTGGTCGGTAAGGTCCAACGCTGCAGGGAGATAAAGTCCAATGAAGACTAGGAAAATGCCCGTCAGATTTATAGACACGTGGGTCACTGGTGGCCTTAGCCGGAGCTGTGGTGGTGGCGTGAGGCAGGTGAGAGCCAGACTGGCGTGGGTCGAGGCGTGAGTGGGAGGTGAGGAAACAGACAGTGAGCATGGACAACTCCTTCCCAGAGTTCGGCTGCGTGTGAAGAGGAGGAGGGAGATGTGGATCGTGGAAGTTTTTTGTTGTGTTTTTTCTTTTTTTAAGGTAGAAGAGACTTGAACTTGTTTAAATGTCACTGGGAAGGGAGCCAGTTGAGGGGGAGATTAAATAATGCAAGAAAGAAAAAGGTCGTTTTTCATTTTTTCAACAAATAGTGAGTGACAACTACTCCTGTGGAAGAAGTCTGGGTGCTGGGGAGTTCAGCAGTGAGCAGCACCGCCAGCGTCTCTGCTGTCACAGAGCTCTACTGGGAAGACAGGGAATAGATGAGCTGATACATAAAATGTCAAGGATGATAAATAAATACTGTGAAGGAAAACTAGAAAAATGAATCAGAGTAAAGTGGAAACAAAGCGGATAAGGGGGTACCGGTTACAAGGGGGACTGGGCTGGCAGTTTTAGGTGGTGAGGGAAGGCCTGTCTGAAGAGGTGACACCTGAGCAGCAACCAGAAGGACATGAGGGCATGAGCCACACAGATGTTTGGGGGAAGGCAGGCACTTCTGGCAGCAGGAATCGCAAGTGCAAAGGCCCTGAGACAGAAACGTATTTGGTGTGTCGGAGCAACAGGTAGGCCAGGGCAGGGTGGCAGAAGGTGAGAGCGAAGGGCCAGATCATACCGAGGCTTGGAGGCCAAGGTCAAGTTTTTAATTTATCCAGGGCGAGATGGAAAGATGCTGGAGAGTTGTGAGCAAAGGAGTGGTGTCATCTGATTTCCATTTCGAGGGAATCCCTCTGCACAGTGAGACCAGTCAGAGGTTGTTGTGCTGGTCCAGGCCGGGGAGGACCGTGGTCGGGCCTGGGGTGGGGTGGTGGTCTAATGTGGTCAGAAGTGATCAGTTTCTAGATAGTACAGATAGTAGTTCCTGAGAAGGCAGGTGGGGTGGGAGACTGCGGAGATGGAGAGGTTGGGTGCAGAAGGAGGTCAGGTTGTAGGTTTGCTGACCGGAAGTTGAGGGAGTCTTCTTGTGGCCACTTGTAGTTTCTGGGTGAAGTGGAAGGCTGCTCCACAGGCTGTGAGTAAAGAGGTCGGTGCCGGAAAGGTGGTAACCAGGAGGCAGATGGGCTGTTTGAGGGGAGCAGAGAAGGGTACAGGAGTGAGAGAAGATGGGGTTAGCTGGCAGTATTAGGGTTCCACTTGCCGTTAGTAATGATGGCGTTATGGATCAACCTGCCCTGCTGTCAGAGTCCGGTTAGGTGGAGACAGGTCAAAAAGGGCTGGCAGCAGAATCTAAGTTTGGGGTTTTGCCAGAAATTAAGACTAAAGGTCAGAGAGAGTCAAGGCTGTTTGGTTGCGTGTCATTCTGATAACAGTCTTGCTAATGGGATCTACCCTGGAAAACGAAGAAAAAGGAAAGCTAACAGGTGGCCAGGTCAAGGTCTGACGGGCCAAAGAAAGGTCCTGCTGGGAGCAGTTGAGTAGGTCAGCTGGAAGGACAGAAGGTGTGGGCAGAGATCAGGAAGGAGCTGGATGTGCCACAGTTCCACACGGGACGAGATTCATTGTAACCAGCTGCAGCAGGCTGGCTCCGAGTGGAGGAGGAGGTGATTGGAGGGGACCTGAAGGTAGCAGGGGCAGTGCTGGTTTGCAGGGGAGGGGAGGGTATGACAGAGAGATGTCTGCGGACAGGCCGAGGTCTGAAGGGCTCCTTTGGGATGTGGGGGCACTGACCACTGGGGGATTGTTGGGCAGTGTTGGGTTGGAGGTTGGTGATGGTCATTGCTGGATTCACTTGAAGGGAGAATGAGCTGGTGCCAGAGGTGCCGATGAGTGGAAGTGACCCGAGAGGCCACACCCAGGAAGGATTTCCCAGGAAGGCAGTGTGGCTGCTTTTCAGCTGTAGCCGCCCCGCCCAGGCTCCCTGCTTCCCAGCCTGTTCATTTATTGCCTGTAAAGATAATGGAGCAATAAAGTGGGGCAGGCGTGCCCCACCCCGTGCCCCTCTCCCTGCAGCATCCTCCTTCCCCTCCTCCTCTTGGAGTGGTTCTGGAGTGCTGGGTCTGGAGCACACTGCCTGGGCCTGAATCCCAGCTGCATGGTAGCATTTCCTGGCTGCTACCATGGGCAGGTGACATAACCTCTCTGTGCTCAGATTCCTCACCTGTGAAACAATTATGGACGATTAAGGTGTTCTTGCCTCCCTGGGTTGTGGGGAGGACTGAGTGAATACTCGCCACTGTAAGCAGTCAGTGAGTGTCAGCTGCTGCTAGTATTATTTTTATTACTGACTCCTGTTTTAAGATAAGAGCAAGAGAACTGACATTTATTGACCACCTGCTTTGTGCCAGCCACTATCATTAATCTAACAATACCTTTTTTGTGGGGTTGTCAAAGGAATTATCTGGCCAGGCATGGTGGCTCGTGCCTGTAATCCCAGCACTTTGGGAGGCTGAGGCAGGAGGATGGCTTGAGCCCGGGAGTTGGAGGTTACAGTGAGGTATAAACGGGCCACTGCACACCAGCCTAGGCAACAGAGTGAGACTTTGTCTCAAAAAAAAAAAAATGATCTGCATCTAAGTGCCTAGTTACAGTCTCTGGAATGTATGGGGCTGCCTTTTATCATCTTCATTATTTAGTGTAGATTCAGGGAAGGTTAGTAACCCACCTGGCACCATTCAGCTGATAGATGTCCGTGCCAGGCCTTGAACCCAGATCTGTCTGAACCTCATACCTGTTTCTTTTCTTTCCACCACACCAGGCTGTGCCATGCTGTCTGTGAGGCCCCTGCCACACATTTATTCTCTGTTATTTTTGTTCCCTTCTTTCAATGAAAAAAAAAAATTGCATTATCCAAATCTGTCTAGAACCCCACTATTAGGTAAGGCCATATGAAACTGCTACCATTTCAACATGTCCAGCCTGTAAAAACGGCACTGTGCGCTTCAGCCTGGTCCTTCTCTCCACCTGCGCAGTTTCTGCTCTGGTCCCCCATTGTTGCCTGCCTGGGTTGTTGGCAGTAGCCTCCTGATTGATTCCCTGCTTCTGTCCCCGTCACCCTCCTCTTTATTCTCAAAGCAGCAACCAGAGTGATCCATCCAAAGGAAGGTCAGATCGGGCCGCCCTGTCCCAGCCCATCTGTGGGCTTCCTCCCATCTGTTACAAAGGGGCTGTACCGTCTGGACCCCTGCTGTGCCTAGTAGAGAGGACTTTGAAGATTGTTTTTTCCTCAGCAAAGAGTAGTTTAGAAAGTGCAACAATTCCTAATTCTTGTGGGAATACTTAAGGATGAATTAAGAAAAACTAAGGAAAAGCTGTGAACACAGGATCTGCGACCGCAGTTTCTTGGACTTCTGCAGCTGTTCTCCCAGGGAGCAGCGGTACAGTTCCCCTTTCCTGCTCACAGTGGGCGGCTGCGCTCTTCCGTCACTGTACCCTGCGATGCTGCTGCTGTGGGTCTTGCTGGCCCTTCTCCTTCCCATTTGAAAACCAGAGTGTGCCTTTGCTGTGGTTGTGCTGGAGCTGGCCAGAAAGGATTAGGGTCTTATTTCTTTATCTGTAAGATTTATGTTGGAGTTTGGCCTTGAACTCTGGTCCTCTGGCTGCTTAGTTGCTCTTTGCTCTTTGGCTGAGCGACATTTAGCTTCTGCAAACTTGATATTTTGTCCTCATAGCACTGGTCATGGTCTTTTATTTTTATTTTTTATTTTTTTAAGAGACAGGGTCTCTGTCACCCAGGCTGGAGTGCAGTGACACCATCATAGCTCACTGCAGCCTCAAACACCTGGGCTCAAACGATCCTTCTGCCTCAGCCTCCTGTGTAGCTGGGACTACAGGTGCATGCCACCACACTTGGCTAATTTATTTGATTTTTTTGTGGAGATGGGGTCTCTCTGTGTTGCCCAGGCTAGTCTCAAACTCCTGGGCTCAAGCAGTCCTCCCACCTCAACCTCCCAAAGCTGCGGGATTACAGACATGAGCAACTGTGCCTGGCCCATAGTCCTTAAAGCCACTTTTATCCCCCGCAGTTACTTTTCTGCAGCTAGCGAAGCACTCTCTCCTTGGTTCTTCTCTGTCTCTTATAGCAAAGGTTGCAAACTGGTAGTCTCAGGGCCAAGGCAGCCTGCACACTAGTCTTATTTGAGCCATAATATTAAGTTGCTTTTGAATTGCAATTGGAGCTTTCACTTAAAATCTGGATTTTGACCTCTGGAAAAATCAAACAACTGACACCTCTGGGCTTAGGATCTCTAGAGGTTCCAGCCAGCTGGGGCTGAGGAGCTGGAGCACCCTTTACCCTGTTGGGTAGAGAGGGGATCCTCCCTGTCCCTAATGTCTTACACCCCCCGTGTTTCTCCTTGATGTTTCCTGCCTGGTCTCCATAGGCTTTGTAATTGATGTGTCCTCTGCGTTTGGTTTTATTATCCGCTGTGCCTCAGTGAGTAGATGTCCTGGTGGTTGATTCATTGACTGGTGAGTTTGCACCAGTGGCATTCCAAAACAGACTATTTTAGAGTTCGGAGGCCAGTCTGGACTCTAGCGAAGGCCTGTTTGCTTCAGATACACTTTAGCATTTAAACTTCACTCCAGCAAGGTAACCATGATTGGAAGGAAACCTTACATTTGAGTTTGGGCAGCAGTGCCCCTCTGACATGTCACAGAGTGACAAGATCTTGCCACCCAAGCAGAGCCTTGGTGTTACAGGTATAGATTCTGAAAGCTGACAGCTTGGCCGCCAGCCTCACGGGCTGGATCTCCTGAGCTACTTACCTAGCCTGGTGGGCCTTTGCTGGGGAAAGCCAGAGCTCCTCCCTTGGTGGATTCTCTTCCCTGAGGCGCAGCATCCATGCCACGTAGTTGTCTGTAACAGACCCTGTGTGTCAGAGACCTTACGGTCCCTGAGCATAATGCTTGGTGTTAGTCATCTGGGTGTTTCTCTCCTGTTTTCTTCTATGTGTAATAAGCAGACATTGAAAGACCAGCCTGAAAGTTAGAAATTGCTACCTCTGGAGAGTCAGTTACTTGGTTTTCACCTTCTGAAGTTCAGTCTAGAATGGAGTTGACCAAGAAAAGGAAATTTGTAACCTCCAGAACTGTGTCTTGGGGTTGCTGGGATAACTAATGCCATATCTAAACCATTGGATTTCAAGAGATTGCATAAAGGAGGCTGGCCTGTTGGAGATTATCTGAATACATGGCATTCAGGACAAACCTTCCCTTGCCTGTTGTGATAATACATGGTGTCTTTGGGCCTAAAATGTAGGAATATGTTTGACTCAGTGGTTTGGGGGGTTTAGACAGGGTGTTCTGTTGTTTCAATGCCACAAAACCTTGCTCTTCTGGAAGTAAGAGTATTTCTGAGATTATGATTTCTGAATAATGGCACAATAACCCTGACTCTGTAGTTGTTGTATAGTCCATGGTAAAGATTTTGAAATTAATTTTAATTTATAAACATTACATGTGCCTTAGCACAACAGCATGAATATACTTAGTGCCACTGAACTGTACACTTAAAAATGGTTAAAATGGTAGATTATAGGTTATGTACATTTTATTTTACCACAGTTTTAAAAACTTTTGCTAAAAAAATCATCATCCCGTTACTTAGACAACTTTCAACATTTTATTTGGTTCAGTATTTTATTATAGTTGTTCGCAGTCTTCTATGCATATATTTATACAGTGGAGATGCTTATATTACCATGATACTGTGTTAACTAGTGATCACTGACATACATTCAGCAGAGTAGGGAAATAAGTAGAATGTGGGCTGTAGAGCTAAAAAGCCTGGGTTCAATTTCTGGTTCCCCAGTTCTTGATGTGTAACAGCAGGCGAGCTACTTAACCTTCCTGTGCCTTGGTTTTCTCATCAAAATCATTGGTTCTCATCAGAGGCAATTTTGCTCAGGGGACACTTGGCAATGTCTAGACACATTTTTGGTTTTCAGAACTGCGGGGGGCGGTGGGGGGTGCTACTGGCATCCAGTGGGTTAGCACGATCCCACAACACGTGGGACAGCCCCATAACAGAATTGCCCAGCCCAAAGTGTCAGTAGTGCCAAGGCTGAAAACCCTGCTCTAAGATGGAGACAATAATAGTATATGCCTCACAGGATTGGTGTAAGGATTAAATGAGTTAAAGCATGTGCTTAGAATAATGCCTAGCACGTAGTCACTACCATGGAAGTGTTAGCTATTATTATTGCTGTTATAATTACTTCTTTCACTTCATATCAGCATTTTTTAAATTAAACATCCCATAGACATTCTTTTCAATGGTTTCCAGATATCTTTCAGTAAAGTTTTCTTTTACATAAATGTTGCATGTTCCTAATGTGCTTTTCCTTCTTCCCCACCAGATGAGATCAAAGCAGAAATAGAAAAGCAGAGGTAAGCTATAGCACTTACTGCTCGCTGGGGCACGATACGAAGGGACTAGAGAGTGGTCGTGGAAACGCCCTTTTCTGCATGTGTTCTCGTTTTTCCAATCCTCACACTCTCTGGGCACATGGTGGAATTCTGTGTGTGTTTGCACCAAGGCTAGGCTGGCTGTGATAACAGGTTACTGCCTCGATGCTTGCCTAGTTGGAGGAAAGGGTAAAGGTCAAGTTAATGCTGTCATACCTTTTCTTGACAGAAGCAGCGAAGTCTGTGGTATGACGTGCTTCCTTAGGCACGAGGACAGCTCGCTGTCTCCTGATCTTCACAGTAAGGAAGCCAGTTAGTCACATTTCGGAAATACAGCTCTGGCATGGCTGCCACCGGCATTCGGTCCAAGATGCTGTTCCACACAATAACTAGAGACCTTGCTTTCTGCATGTAGCACTTCAGTGGTTTTTTTCTAATGTGTGGGTTCAACTTTTAATGTCTGGCCTCAAGACATAGTTTGCAGGCACTTTTTTTTTTTTTTTTTTTTTTTGAGACAGTGTCTCACTGTGTTGCCCGGGCCAGAGTGCCGTGGCGTCAGCCTAGCTCACAGCAACCTCAAACACCTGGGCTCAAGCGATCCTCCTGCCTCAGCCTCCCGAGTAGCTGGGACTACAGGCATGCACCACCATGCCCGGCTAATTTTTTCTATATATTTTTAGTTGTCCGATTAATTTCTTTGTATTTTTAGTAGAGACGGGGTCTCGCTCTTGCTCAGGCTGGTTTCGAACTCCTGAGCTCAAACAATCCGCCCGCCTCGGCCTCCCAGAGAGCTAGGATTACAGGCGTGAGCCACCGCGCCCAGCCTTGCAGGCACTTTTGATTAAATGGTTGCAAGTGGAATGGGAAGTTAGAGTAAGGTATAGGAAAAGCAAGCTTTTTTTTTTTCATTTCCCCTCTCTTGCTTTTTTCCTAGGCTTGGCGCAGCTGCACCACCAAAGGCAAACTTCATTGAAGCTGACAAGTATTTCCTTCCATTCGAGCTAGCTTGCCAATCCAAGTCTCCACGAGTGGTCAGCACGTCCCTTGACTGCTTGCAGGTACCATGTTTAAACGAGGTGGTATAAAGGGGCTTGTCCCCAAGCCACAGGCAGCCCTTACACAGAGCTATGCTAGTGATTGCCCTGGTACTCAGAATGTTCTCAGAGGTGATGGAGAAAGGAGCAGTTCAACTTACTCTGTTTTTTTCATTGTAGCGAGGAGGTCTTGCTATGTTGTCCAGGCTGGCCTTGAACTCCTGGGCTCAAGTGATCCTTCTGCCTTAGTCTTCCGAGTAGCTGGGATCACAGGCACATGCCGTCACGCCTGGCCAGTTCAACTTACCCTTTTCAGAGATCTCATGAGGGAAGAGATAGGGATCTGAGCTCCTTAGCTAAAATAAGAATTTGTTTTCCTAGAAATATTTTGTTTGTTGATTTCACTTATGTATGTTTTTCTAAAGAAACCTTTAACATTAATTGAAGTACTTGTTTTCCTGTTTTTTGTTTTTTAGGAGGAAAATAAGCCAATGGGATAATAGTAGTATTTGACACATATGGGCACATAAAGCACTTTTATGTTGCCTCTTTCTTTTTTTTTTGAGACAGAGTCTCCTCTCTTGCCTGGGTTAGAGTGCCGTGGCGTCAGCCTAGCTCACAGCAATCTCAAACTCCTGGGCTCAAGTGATCCTCCTGCCTCAGCCTCCCAGGTAGCTGGGACTACAAGCACGTGCCACCATGCCCGGCTAATTTTTTCTGTATATTTTTAGTTGTCCAGGTAATTTCTTTCTATTTTTAGTAGAGACGGGGTCTCGCTCTTGCTCAGGCTGGTCTTAAACTCCTGAGCTCAAACGATCCACCTGCCTCGGCCTCCCAGAGTGCTAGGATTACAGGCGTGAGCCACCGCGCCTGGCCTATGCTGCCTCTTTCTTGATAGCATTAAAATTCATAATATTAAGTAGCGAAATAGATATAGTAGAATCTTATTATTTGTAGTAATGTTCTGTAAAGTCACCGTGAACACCAAATTAATAAGCAACTGAACTTTTGTTCCTAGAGGAAATAGAGAGTTAAATTCCCTTGAGCCTCTAGTCTTGGTGTATTTCTGTTTAAAGACACTTTATCTAATATGTATTGTTGATGCATCAGCATTGAACTCACAGCCAACAGCACTATAGCACATGCCTGAACAAAGCTTATCTAACACTTGTAATTTCTCCTTAAGGTGCATCAGTACCTCTTGCTCTCAGGAACACTAGGAAACACTTCAGCACACACTTGGGGGGCATTTTAAACTGCAAAATCACCAACAAAAAAGACAAAAATGTGAAAAACAACACTAAACACACTGCTAAAAACACACTTGTTTGCAGTAGAACTGAAACAAGGCACAGTGTCACCTTGTTTGACCTCAAATAGGAACATGAATATCAAGTGATTCAGAATTTTCACTGCTCTGTGCATGTCCGAAAATGACCACAAAAACTCCACAAGTATTGATTTGGGGCTTATAAATAAAAAAATTTTTAGTGAGTAGGTGCATTTACGAATATAGAATCTGCAAATAATGTGGGCCAGCTGTATTTAGAGCCACAAATAACTTTGTTATAAATTATCTTCTACTGAGGAAGAGGCAGGAGTAGAGAAGTTAAGATGATTTGTCCAGAAATACATAGGTAGTGAGAGACAGAAACAGGACTACAACTTGGGTTTCTTAATTCCTAGTCTAGCATTCTTGTACTTTTTCTCAAGGCCTACTCCTGAGGTTTCTGATTACCTCCAAGAACATTTATTCTTTTTGTTTTGTTTTGAGACAGAGTCTCACTCTGTCTCCTTGGTTAGAGTTCAGTGGCGTCATTATAGCTCGCTGCAACCTCCAACTCCTGGGCTCAAGCAATTCTCCTGCCTCAGCCTCCCGAGTAGCTGGGACTACAGGTGCATGCCACTGTGCCTGGCTAATTTTTCTATTTTTGGTAGGGACAGGATCTCACTCTTGCTCAGGCTGATCTCAAACTCCTGAGCTCAAGCAATCCTCCCACCTTGGCCTCCCAGAGTGCTAGGATTACAGGGGTAAGCCACCATGCCTGGCCCAAGAACATTTATTCTTGACATCAGTGGACAACCCACATCAATGAGAAAAGTTTAATAAATTTTAAAAATACATTGAATAGATCCACATTTATCAGTACTTTCTGGAACAGGAGTGGTAAATAGATTCTATACTATGATTGCTTAGGGAGCTATATGGAAAATGTTTCTTGACATAGAGTGCTGTGATTGATTGGTTATGTCTACTGAGGCACAGGGCTGCAAAGTGGCAGTGGTCATGCCACATTTTTGGCATCTAGTCTAATATTTATTCTATTAATCTGTCTTCTTTGATATATAGACATGAGAATTGATGACAGTTTCTTCACAGAAGCAACTCTTCCCAATGAAAAAACATTTTGTCATTCAATATAATTCTGTACAGATTGTCCTATGTAAAACATATAATGAGCCAAGAATTCTTAAATGGCAGACTCCAGTCCTACTTCTATCCTAAAATATTTTTGCTGTGAACGTTTCTGAGGAAATTTGGCATAAGTTTAATTTTAGTTGTTTTCTCCCCATGTCCACGTTTAGTTTGGAAGCCAGTGCTGGCAATTGACATTTTTGGTGTACTAGGAACAATGGCTAACATGTATTGAGCTCTTAGCCTGGGGTGGACCCTAAGTGCTTCATCCAGCTTACCGTGTTTAATCCTCTCAACAGCCCTCTGAGGTACTTGCTCTTGTTCTCATTTTGGAAGCGAGGAAACCGAGGCTTAGAGAACAAAGTGACCAGCCCAGTCCAAGGTTCCTTGGCCAGGAAGTGATGAAATTGGATGGGTAGCTAGCACTTACTCACCCCATGTCTGTTATTAACTGGAGTAACCGGAGTCGTCAGCTTTGGCCCATGAGCCAAATCTGGCCTGCCTTCTGCTTTTGTAAGTAAAGTTTTATTGGAACATAGCTGTCTTAGTTTTCTGTAACAGAATACCATAGATTGGGTGGCTTAAATAACAGACATTTATTTCTTACAGTTTTGGAGGCTGGGGAGTCCAAGAACAAGGTACTGGTTGGTTCTGTTCTTGGTGAAGGCCTCTTTCTGGCTTGCAGATGGCTATATTCTCATTGTTTCCTCACGTGTTGGAGAGGGAGGGCTAGCTCTCTGGTCTCTTCTTATATAGGGCACTCATCCCATCATGGGGACCCCAACCACATGACTTCATCTAAACTTAATATTATCTCCCACAGGCCCAACCATCACGTTGGGGGTTAGGAGGAGACACAAATTCTCAATCCATAGCAACAGCCATGTGCATTTGTTCACGTATCCGTGGCTACTTCCCCGTTACTATGGCTGGGTTGAGTAGCAGCAGTGGAGACCATATGACCCACAAAGCCTAAATATGTAGTATGTGGTCCTTTATGGAAAAAGGTTGCTGATCCCTGCTCTTAACTATCACCCTGTAGCTCTGGCCTCTTTAATAACAGAAATTGTCTATTTCTGGACCTTCTTGTATGTGTTAAGTATGATTTCAAATGGAAATGTTGACATCCTGCTTACTTGCTCACTGCGAGTCCTGAGGCTTATGGTATATGGTTATCTCTCTTTTTAGAATGGAAGTTCTCTGGAATTTAATAGGTACACCAGGATTTTTTACACTAATATACAAAATGCAAGATGGGTCATTCTTTTTATGGCATTGAAAGTGTCCTGGGTGCTTCCTGGACTACTAAAAGGAAAAAATGCACTTCCCCTTGGCTTTTCCCAGTATGGGTGCAGTAACTTCTGTCTGGGAAATGCAAGGCCAGCATCCAGGGGTAAAACTTGGTTTTGGCAGAATTGAAGCTAGCTGTAGACACATCCACACTGTGCCCT
Organism: Indri indri; assembly: GCA_004363605.1. Classification (NCBI taxonomy): domain Eukaryota; kingdom Metazoa; phylum Chordata; class Mammalia; order Primates; family Indriidae; genus Indri; species Indri indri. Next base: position 29,336 of record RJWJ010002129.1, read on the forward strand.
GTCATTCCTTGAGCTTGGAAGGTGATAGGGGTGGCAAAAGTGCCTCCGGGTTTGGTTTGCCATGAGCACAGTTAGCTCAGGTTCCCTCTCCCTGCTGCTTGGTCTATCAATGATAAAGATTCTCTGCATTCCTTTCCTTCTGTGAGTGGGCTGCTACACACTTCACCAAGCCAGGGCTCTGAGTAAGGAGCACTAGGATTGGTCTTATCTAAGCTAGTAAGTGGTCTCTAAGTTTTTCTGGTCATGTATCAATAATAAAAAAATTTTTTTAGTATATTCTTATATTTCTTCAATTTAAAATTATATACATGTACTAGTGTTACTAAAGTGTATATAGTTACTAGCCTTAAAAATATATGCATTCTAAAACATGCAAAAATAGAACTTTTAAAAGGACAAGATAAAAAATAGACAGACATAGAATTCTAATATTTTCTTCTTACATCCCAGTTGAAGCCATAGGAAACCATTGGTCTAAGCTGTCCTATTCATACCACAGGTATCTTTTAGCTCTTACTTCCAGAAAACTTTATGTTTTTTAATGCACATTTTAAAATCATGTAATTTACATGAATTTAATTACACGTAATTTAGTAATTACATGTGTTATACATGACTATGTTCTCTGTTAAAAAGTTTTTAGAACTTTACAGATAAGGCTGAAGTCCCTGGGATACCAGCCCCAAACCCAGTTGCCTGTTTAAGTGTGTCGTTTTCTTTCTTCTCTTTTCTTTTCTTTTTTAAATGGTATCACTTATACACATTTATCTGCAGCTTTTTACAGTGTTTTTAAGCTCTAGCTCGGATGCAGTGACTCATACCTCTACTCCCAGCACTTGGGAGGCCAGGGCAGGAGGATCACTTAAGGTTAGGAGGATCACTTGAGGCTAGGAGTTTGAGACCAGCCTGAGCAACAGAGTGAGACCCTGTCTCAATATAAAAAGTTTTTAAAAAATCTATTAATAGCTATATTGCTACATGCAGATCTAGCACATTTCTTTTGACTACGTCGTGCCATTTTATTTATCCCTCTCCTGTAGAGAGGCATTTACACACAGGATTATAGGGAACGTCCCTATGCAAACTTCCTTGGACATGTGCCTCAGTTTCTCTGGGTCAGAGGTGACTCTTTGGATTCTTATCACTGGGGCAAAAGAAATGGAACTAACTTCAGAAGAGTAGACCAATGAGTTGGAATACTTAATTTGTACCAAATATATTCATCCATATGGGTAAGTCAAGTTGGAATAGGGCTTACTGACTCCAACTTCCGTTTACTACTAAGTGTGTCTAATTTTGCACCAAGAAACTGACCACATAGCATGTTCCCTTGTGCATTGGGTCCAGTGAAGGCATGCTACAACGTATTATATTTTCCTCATCTTCCCCTCTATGCCAGGATGTCCCTGTGCAAGCCCCCTTAGACACATGTATCAGTGGGCCAGCTGCCCAAAGGCCTCCCTCCTCTGTCCTTCCCACCCCCTCACTGTATCTGCAAGGAATAAGATGTCTACCTGGGGGAGAGTAGGAGGAGATGGGAGGGTATCTACAAATCACCTATTGGTCTTAGTCAGGACTTTTTGCTTTGGCGTGTCTCCCCGGAGAATATAAACTCTGAGAAAAATGATCACATTCTACCTTATTATTGTATCTCTACTACCTCTAACAGCGTCTGGCACAGAGAAGGATGAGAAAGCGGAACCAGAAAGATCCACAGGACACAGGAACTCTGCTTTCTTCCGGCCCTGTCTCACTGCACAGGCAAGGGAGGGAAATCATACTTGAAACCCTTTTTAGTGTAAAGGGTAATGTGTCCTTCAAGGAGTCCAGAGAGGGGAGAATACTTCCCTTCCTTTTTCATACTTTAATTAAACATCTAATAATTCATCCCCATCTTTGCTTTGCATCAGTATTGGCTTCTACAGAGAAGTAGAAGGTTCTAGACCATCCCTCTCACAACCTAGTGCTCAAAACAGGCTTGAGTCCATTAGGAAAGTGTAAGCAGTGTCAGAAACCAGAGCTCATTCTCCGGGTGGCTGGCCCTGCCCTCCTAGGAAGGGTGCGTTCAAAGCAGCTATGAGAGTGGTGAGGCAGAGGGCATCTGGACTTGCCCTTCACACTCCGCAGCTCCAAGCACGCCCCATCTGGAGCTGCCGGGGTTGGACTTGAGCAGCAGAGTGTGTTCACGCCTCTCTCCTGCTCATTCAGTCACTCGATGCAGCAGTATCACGTTTCTACTCTCAGTCACTCTCTCACTCTGTTTTTCTTTCTGCTTATTGAATGGCAACACTTTTGTAGCCAACAAAAAGGAAAAGCCATTGAGAAACAGCATCAGGCCTCTGCAGGGGTGGCCAGTCCTCCCCCACAGTGGTGGTGTCTCCGGAGATAACCTCAGGAGCCTGAGTCCACGTTGTGTGGGTAGAGGCAAGAATAGGAACAGCCAGAAGCCAAAAAGGATAAGGAACAGAAATGCGTTTTTAGGAGTCTACCAAGTCGCTGGAAGCAGAGAGTGCCTTAGAGTTCATATATGCACGTGCCAGATGAGTGGTTCAAGTGGTTTTTTTTATCTGGTCATCAAAATAACCTGCATAGCTTGGAGAAAAACACTGATTCCTGGGCTCTGCCCTGTAAGTTCTGGTTCAGTAGGTCAGGGTTGAGGTCCAGGAATCTGTATTTCTGATGTGCTCCCCCAGATGATTCTGAACTTCAGCCAGGCTTAGGAATGATCCTGCCACTACCCTTTGAGGTCCCTTCTAGCTCTCAGATTCTCCACACTGAAATCCAGGTCTTGGGTGAGGTGACACAGGCGGGTGGCCTCTGAAAAAGCTGCCCTGTCCAAACCAGTTTCTAACCTGACAGAGGGGGTATGGCCTAAGCAGCCACGTGAGTGACACACAGTTTGATGGCATAGTACAGGACGCAATTACTGTTTTTTAATTTTTGGAATAACAAATATGCTGGCGGATTCAACATTGAAAAAGAATGAAAAGATTTACTACAAAGTGTCCAGTCTCGCCCTTGCCTTCAGGCAAAACATGTTATCGTTTGTTTCTTAGGTATCTTTCTATTTAAAGGAAAAAAAATATGTATGTATGTATATAATTTTTACAGCTTTTTTGAGATACAATTAACATACATACAATTTGTCTGTTTAAAGTGTACAATTCGGTGAATTTTAGTTTATTGGGAGAGTTAGTTTAACCATCACCACAATCAAATTTTCAGACCATTTTTATATCCTCATTAACAGTCACTCCCCATGTCTCCCTACCCCCCAGCTCTAGACAAATGCCGATCTGCTTTCTGTGTCTGGTATGTACCACTTTTAATCCCGCAGTATTTTGCACAAACGGTTTTGTACTGGGGAGTGCGCTACACCTTGTCTTCTTCACTGGACACGGTATCACCACTGCAGGGACCTTCTGCTGTCAGGAGACAGGACACAGGCCACACTCACAGTGGTTGAGCCTGCCTGGCTCGTGGGGAGCAGGGGGATCTGTAGGAACTGGAAGTTACAGGCCGTGGTCACTGACCATCGTTTGCGCTATGGACTGCCATGGAGGCCTCAGTCCCAGCCAGGCAGAAACTGTAATCTCTATTCTTTATCTGTTTAGAAACTCATCGCTTATGGGCACATCACCGGCAATGCCCCCGACAGCGGAGCCCCAGGGAAGCGGCTGATCGACAGGATTGTTGAAACCATTTGCAATTGTTTTCAGGGCCCGCAGACCGATGAAGGGGTTCAGTTACAAATAATTAAGGTATTTCTGTTTGTTTGGCTGGTCTGGTTTTTAAATTAGAAAGCAAGTCCCCTTTGGGAATATGGATTTCTAATTTACCGTGTGTTAGTTGTCTTAGCTGGTGCTAAGCTGGAACAGAAGAATTTAAGCATCACTTAGATCTTTTGTTAGGTGTCAGAATTTATTAGCGTGGACTGAGACTAGAAGAGTGGAACCAGGTGTGTTTTCAAAGTAAATAGTTCCACTAATAACAATGTAAATTGCTTGTGAATTAAATTGGCTTGAAATCCTCTGGTCTTTCCCCTTGAAATTCTGGATTCCCAGTCTGGGATTTCTCAGCAGGTCTTTGTTGATACTCATATCACTGACTTGCCTCTGTCCCTTTGTTCCCCTGTTTCACTTCCCTGTTCCATTTCTGCTGCCAGGAGTGGTTCGGCATGGGATGGTGCCATCTGCTTGTCTGAGAACAGGATCGGGATGGGTGTAGCCAAAGTTCCGAATCTTAAGTCCTGAATATATTAGCTTTAGGAGGAGAAGGCTCCATGTTAGCTGTACCTTTCTTAAAGCTCTCTTGAAAACCCACCAGGGAATTGGGAAACTGACCGCCCATGGAAACGTGTATTTTGTGATTAACGTGGGCAAGATCAAGTGGAGCGTTTTTCCTCTTGAGAGAAACATCTATTTTTCATTCTAGGTTTTTCAATCAGTATTAACATTCCAAAGTTTGGATTTTTAAAAAGTGAGCCAGTAGAAAACCTCCTTCAATACAACTTAATTGTTTCAAATAATTAGGATTTTATGAAGTTGTTAATTGTTTTAAACTCACTATAGGGAGTTGGCTCTTGGTGCTAATCATCCTGTTTAGTTTGCAGAGCCATCTTTATTTTAAAAAAACACAAAAGAAAAACAAAGCCAAACCCTCTGGAAAAGTTTGGCCGTGGGAGGGCAGGAGAGTGGTGGGCATTCCTGACGGCAAAGGTTTCCAATTTCTCTTTTAGGCTCTTCTGACCGCAGTGACTTCCCCACACATTGAAATTCACGAAGGCACTATCCTGCAGACAGTGAGGACGTGTTACAATATCTATTTGGCCAGCAAAAATCTCATCAATCAAACCACTGCCAAGGCTACCCTTACTCAGATGCTCAACGTCATTTTCACCCGCATGGAAAACCAAGTGGTGAGTGGCAGCACTTATCAGCCACTGGGCGTGTGACATCACCACTATTTGTTCTCTTTCACATGTGACCTCGGTACCTGTGAAGATTGACTAGCATTTTAAAGTTTGCCTCTTCTTCCTGTGACTTCTTTGTACTGTGCTTTTGTTCTTGCTTTAAACATGAGAGAGAGAATCTTGCATGGATTTTGAAGTTTGCATTCAGAATTTGCTTTGAGTTTGTCAAAGGAACTTATTTTCTTTTTTTTTTTTTTTCTGAGACAGAGTCTCACTCTCTTGCCCGGGCTAGAGTGCTGCGGCAGCAGCCTAGCTCACAGCAACCTCAAACTCCTGGGCTCAAGTGATCCTTCTGCCTCTCCCTCCCGGGTAGCTGGGACTACAGGCACACGCCACCATGCCCAGCTACTTTTTTTCTATTTTTAGTTGTTTGGCTAATTTCTTTCTATTTATAGAAGAGACAGGGTCTCGCTCTTGCTCAGGCTGGTCTCAAACTCCTGACCTCAAGCAGTCCTCCCTCCTCGGCCTCCGAGAGTGCTAGGATTACAGGTGTGAGCCACCGCGCCTGGCAGAACTTATTTTCTTTTAAACTTTTGATTCTTCTGGCTAGAAATTTTTAGAGCAATAGGCTGGCATAATTTTTGTTCTTACCAAAATACTGGGACCACTTAGATAGGATCCCTTTTTTATTGCCTTTTAGTTGCAGGAGGCCAGAGAATTGGAAAAACCAGTCCAGTCGAAACCCCAGTCCCCTGTGATCCAAGCTGCAGCAGTATCCCCAAAGTTCAGTCGTTTGAAGCAGAGCCAGGCACAAAGCAAACCGACAACTCCTGAAAAAACAGATTTAACCAACGGTGAACAAGCCAAGAGTGATTCGGGAAAAGTGAGCTCAGAAAATGGAGATTTGCCCAGAGAAAGAGGCCCGTCACTATCAGGTATGGCCTGGTGCGGTGCAGCTGAACCTGTCCAAGTATGAGAGGGGATCGTCGTGTGTGAGGGGCAGATGTAGAAGGTGTTTAGTAACATCTGGAGGAAACCTCTGAGCAGCTTGTCAATTTCTGGGCCTTCCCCTTGACTTCCCCTTTGCTTTTCTCTTGGGGAACAAAACCAGTGAGGCATGAGGTCTGATGTCCCGTTGTCAGCTGCGCAGTTTTCTCTAAATGGTTCCTGGGTTGTATCTAGCTGCTACTTCATGTCAGCCTCAGTGCGGTGGGTTCAGTTTGGGGCACTTATCTTCCAGTAGTTAATTGATTGGGTAATTAGTCATTTAATGTCATCCAGAGGGAGGACAAGGGCCTCAATTGTCATTACACACTGATTTCCATGCCTTGCCTTTCCCTGTGCCAGGCAGTTAGGGGCCACATCCGTGGAAGGAGCCAGAAGGTGGCTGAGTGGGTAGTTGGATGGACAGATAGTTTTGTTTTCTTCCTGGCGACCAAGTACATCACTTGTTGGCTTTTTTAAATGAAAGAACATCCCCCACCTGATTATAGTGTTAAATGCACTATTAGGCAAGAAAAATTGAGTTGTCAAAAGATTGTTTCTGAGCATTTGCATCTCTCCCTAGAAAATTTGTATGAACTGGATTCTTATTTTTTCAGAAATTTGCCTTTCCCAAGTGGTTCTGTCAAGTAATTCCTCACTCAAGCTGGTTGTTCTACACAAAATGTCTGATCAACTTTATAGTTGATCTTGTATCTTCAGTCACACTGCTGATAATTTCTGTTGATAGTGTGGTCCCTACCAGAATGCTCATATTTGAGCAGCTTTTATTCCTTTATAATTTACCAGGCTGCTTGGCCTACATGGGAGCAGACCAAGTGTTATTGCTAGAATGTTGTTTTGTATCCATTTACTCAAGGAAAGTTCCACCAAGAGTGGCGTTTGTTTCCGGGTGAGCGTGGCGTTGCCATCTACTCCTGCTGCCATGTTTTGTACGGGCGGTGCTCAGGAACTCCCAGCCCGCCTCCTGTATCTGACGTCATCTTTACCTTCACAGCTCCTCAGGTCAAGGGCCAGGCTTTTACTGTAACCCTTATCAAGCTGTGGTCAGTCAACACATATTAATATTTAAACACATTGTAGTAAGCATAGCTGGGCAGACACAAAACCCAATTCTCTCTGAGCTGCATTAAAATGCTTCCACTCTAGTCCATTTTCTGTACAGTGGCCAAAGTAATCTCTTAAAAGTATGAATTAGATCATGACCTGCCCCTGCTCAAACCCCTTTGGTAATTCCCCAACCATCCCATTCAGAGTGAAATCCATGCCCACCCCACCCCCATGGTTTGCAAGACCCTGTGTGACCTGGCCCCTGCTCACTTTTCTGTCCCCTTCTTACACCTCTCTCCCCTTTGCTACACAGCACATAGGTGCTGTTTGTGGTGATCGAAGGGCCATGCTTGTTCCTGCCTCAGTGCCTTTGCACTTTCCCTTCCCCACCCCCCTTTATCTTCAGGTCTCTCAGTTCAGACTGAGAGAGGCTTCCCTGATCACTGTCTGGAGCTTCCATCACATCTGTCCCGTCATCCTCTTTTATTTTCTTCATAGCACTTATCAATACCTGAAATCACTAAAGAGTTTGTGTTTACTTGTTCCCAGTCTGAGGCCAAGGCTTCCCCATTTACCACTATACTCCCAACACCTGGAACAGTGCTTGGCACACACAGCAGACATTCAGTAAATACATTTTTTGAATGAATGGAGAAAAACATGATTGCTGGAATATACTTTTTCAAAAACATAGTAACTTGAAGTTCTGCTCTAACAAAGAGAAAATAACTTGCCGTTAGTATATTGATGTGGATTTTATTGCGAGTACTTGGTACACCCCATGAGGCTTTCCCAGGGAATCAGATTGCCTGCAAGAAGCAAACCCCAAACCTGCTAACAGTGGGTCAGAATGGAGGTGCACCATCACCTTTAAGAAGAGCAAATGGGCTAGCAAGGTGGCTTGTGCCTGTAGTCCCAGCTGCTCAGGAGGCTAAGGCAAGATGATCACCTGAGGCCAGGAGTTCTCTTGCCCCAGGCTGAAGTACAATGGCTTAATCATAGCTCACTGCACCCCCGAACTCCTGGGATCAAGTGATCCTCCTCTCTCAGCCTTCTGAGTAGCTAGGACTACATGCCACCATGCCTGGCTAATTTTTAAATTTTTTGTAGAGACAGGGTCTCACTATGTTACCCAGGCTGGTCTTGAACTCCTGGCCGCAAGCGATCCTCCTGCCTTGGCCTCCCGAAGTGCTGGGATTACAGACATGAGCCATGGCACTTGGCCAACTTTTTTTTTTTTTTTTTAATAAGTAGAAGGAGCACACTCAAAAATGACAGTTAAAGGTGTAATATAGTAAATACATAAACCACTAACATAGTTGTTTACTAGCATTATCAGATACTGTGTAATATATGTAATTCTATGTGCTGTGCTTTTGTATAGCCTGGCCGCACGGTAAGTTTGTTTACATCAGCATCACCACAGACACCTGAGTAACACACTGCTCTATGAAGACCTCACCAAGCAATAGGAAATTTTCATCTTCATTGTGACCTATGGGACCACCAGTGTATGTGCAGTTCTTCATTGACCAAAACATTATTGTGCAGTGCACAGCTATATATGTCATATATAAAATATATAATAAGTGGAGCGTCAATATGGCAAAAATTACGAAACTATGAGAATGACTAAAGTTTGGGTAACATGGATCTAGTCTTAAATCATCATTTTTGGGTGAAGAAGTGAGTTTAGAAGATTGTGAGCATGGTTGGAGTTTTCTGATTTCAAGTTCTTTTTTGCCCTCTAAGAAAATCATGTAACATCAGTATTTCCCACATAAATTGACTGAGCCATTTAGATAGTTACAGTGCGTTAAGTGCTCTATGGAAGTGAAAATACTTAGCAGTGCTCTTACTCGTAAAAATAGTGGCTGGGTTGAAAATCCTCATTAATGCAGAGTTAAAAGGGTTATTTGGGTTTTGTTTATTTAAGGTGATGGCCTTTCTGGTCAATGCGATGTTTTATAAATCGGTAATATGTACTTCTGAGAGTCTGGTCAAGAGCTGTTTACTTTATAAACTCTTTCCCAGAAAAAGGAACTGAACCTCTTCCACTTAAACAGTTAACATTTTACAGAATAATTTCATTTAAAATTTGGTAAATCTTCAACCAGCACATTGGAAATCTCATGCTAAATTTGGGGTTTACGGTGTGGGGAAAGAGAAACGGGAAGAAGGCATGTCACTTACTGAGGCTTGTTCGTACCAGAGGCAAAGGCACAAGAGAAAACTCCATCTTTTGTTCTGCCAAGAACCATACCTGGATAACATCCAGCTCCTGCCACCAAGTTGGGGTGGTGGGGAGCCCTGGGCCAAGCAACTGGGACTTAGGAAGGAAGAGAGTACGAATCAGTGGGGTTTTAGTGTTCCACAAAGGGAAACTCAAAAGCAGAGCAGATGCTGCCTAAGGCTTTCCAGATTTAAAGGAGGTTGTCTTCCGTTGACACAATCATATTTGGTCATGGGGAGTACTTATTTGCACTCTTTCTTTGCCTTCTGAAACATGACTCTAGAGGAACATTGTCATAATCTCCTTTCCCCCCTTCCTTTTTTTCCTTGGAAAAACACCTGTGTGTGTTTGTGTATTTGGTTGTGCGTAGGGACTGAGGAAGGTGCCCAGGAGGTGGTGAAGGACATCTTAGAGGATGTAGTCACATCTGCCGTTAAAGGTAAGAACCAACGATGACCCAGTCTTTCCTCCTAACTCATTCCTTCAAAAACATCCTCAGCCAAATTTTTTAGTGGTGTCATTCCCTCTCCCCTGCCCAGTGAACTCATGGAAACTGAGTCTGCCCATTTCAGATGGGCTTCAAAAATTACTTATTTTTAGTGATTGATTTTATTCTCATTTGGGTTGCTGTAGTCATTTTGTTAGACTTCATTCATAATTTCCTCAGTTTCATGGTGGTTTCAATGGAATTAAACTTACATAGCTCAGAATAACTATTAGATGATTTTTTCCTTTGTTTTTGCCTAAAATCTCAGGTCAGTGGCTATGTGTTGAACACTTGGTACTAGTGCCAATAAATCATTAATTGGTCGAAAAATCAGAAATTTAGAGGGTTGCAATCAGCATTTTTTAAAATGAAATAGAGTACAAATGATCAGACTACACGGTATATAGTATTAAGTATTATTTCATAAAATGTGTGTTATTTATATGCACATGTCTGTATTGGGACATTTAAAAAATTAATTTCTTACTGAGGTCATGATTTAAAAGCCACTCCTCTAAGCCCTGTCTTTTTGTTAAGTTAAAGTACCACAAAGCTGTATATAGATTCTATTGTTTACTTAACTTCTTATAGAAATGTCTTTAAAAATGGAGCAATTTTATTTCATACCTTTAGATTTGTTTCTGGGGTCTGTACAAGAAGTAGTCATCATGTAATGAATGTTTGCCTTGTTTACTGCTATATTCTCCAGCCCCTACCACAAGAGCTTGGCACATAAAAAGCCTACTTGATAAGTATTTGCGGAATAAATATATGCTTTGTAGAGCTATTATTGAAAATTGTGCTCAATAAGTTGTTCAGTATCCCTTATATATAAAGATACACATGATAAATTCCTCCTAGAGGAATTTCCTTGTTCTGCTGATCATCAGATATGCTTTCCTTCATTAAATGATGAAATCTATTTAATTCTTTCTTTAATCCTTTCCCTTTTTCACATGGCTGCCAGGAAGCTCAGGTTTACATTTTTCTCTGTGACTAAGGTTTTCTGTTATAACTGGCTGTTCTCTAATTCCTAACTTAATGGCCCTTTTAAAAAAATCTGTGCTTTTCATGTTTAGCTGCTTCTAATCTTTTTCAGAAGTGAATGGGAGTGGGCAGGGCTGCTGCACTGCACAATTCTGGAGGCGCCATTGATATGGATTGCAATACGAATGAAGCGCCCTAGAGAGAATTGTGCATTGCTATGGCCCTGGCAGTGGAGCTGTGGGTAACAAGACACTCGTAAAGCTTAAGTTCCACTTTGGCCAAGCCTTCTCCAGTATTATGTCAGTCACAGGCCAGTGGCACAGGAAAAGGGGCAAAAGCAACAGCTGGGAGGTGGTGAATAACTTCCTTCTGGTGTCAGCCAGCCTTTTAGGATAAGTACAACACTAACTTGGCTATGACTTTGCACTTGTGTTTTAAGAAGCAGTGGAAAAGCATGGTCTGACAGAACCTGAGAGGGTTCTAGGCGAACTGGAGTGCCAGGAATGTGCTGTTCCCCCAGGAGTGGATGAAAACTCACAGACCAACGGGATAGCCGACGACAGGCAGTCCTTGTCGTCAGCAGATAATCTGGTATGTTGGTGATCATCCTGTACAGACTCATTCCCATTTTTGCTTTTTTAGAAGATGGCAGAACTAAATCTTTTATAAAAGAAGCAAGTAAAATAAGCAAGCCCTATTCGGTTTTCAGTCACACAGTCCTGGCCTGATGTTTGTATTAGCAGATTCAGTTCTTGGAATGTGCTAGTGTTGGTTGCATGTAACATTGTTATTAAACCATGTTTACTTAGACTTTTAAAAACTTTAATTTCCTGCCATTTTTCTTCTCTCTCAAAATATTACATATGCATTGCAGAAAAATAAGAAAATACATAGTTCACTGTTTTTTCTCTGTATTGGGAAAGTTATCCATAATCCCATAACCCAGAAATAACCCTCATTAACATCTTATTTCCTTCCAGATTTTTCTCTCTTTTACATATTTTCCACTTAGAGGGAATGACACATATATGTGCTGTGTTGCAACCTGCTTTTTAAATATTATGAACATCCTTTCAGGCCCATAGATGTCTGCCACATTATTTTTTAGAAGGAGCTTTAATGTTCTCTTGAAAATTGTACATGTAAACATTTAAAACAGGAATTTCCCCCCAGACTCCACTTTCTGCATCTTTTCACCTGTTTTTCAGCCTTTTTCATTATTGACGTCCCCTCCACCAAGGAATTGGTTTAGACCTTTTTTCGGCAATTATCACCCCCCATAAAATGTTAATGCCACTGATAAACTTGATATCTATATACTGTTTCTATATCTGCACTTTATACGTGAAAAGAATAAAGCTTTATTCACCCCCACCCCAAGAGCCAATTCCCCATTAAGAATACACTTACAGGGACACACTTAGGATTTATATACTAGGCTGCAGTTTGCTCCGTTCACTCAGCACTAAATCGTGGATGTCTTTCCATACATCTTTGCATAGTGCATATAGATCTAACTGAACTTTTTAATGGCCATGTAAAATTTCATATGGATTACCATAATCTATTGACCAATTTCCTATTAGGGTTTTAAATTATCCCAGTTTTATCACAGGAAACGGTTCTATAATGAATATTCCTTGTAGATAAATCTTGTGCACATCCTTAACTCTTGATTAGGGATAAATTCCTGCAACTGGTATTGCTGGGTCAAGACTTGAGAGTTTTAAGACTTTTGATCTTAACACAAAATTAGCCTGTGGGAGGCATTACTTGAATCCCTGCCCGCTTCAGGCTCTCAATGCTCCTCTTCCCGTTCCCTCATTAAAAGTGCATAATAGCATTTATTCAAATCTTTGCGGCCGGGCGTGGTGGCTCACGCCTGTAATCCTAGCTCTCTGGGGGGCCGAGGTGGGCGGATTGTTTGAGCTCAGGAGTTCGAAACCAGCCTGAGCAAGAGCGAGACCCCGTCTCTACTAAAAAATAGAAAGAAATTAATTGGACAACTAAAAATATATAGAAAAAATTAGCCGGGCATGGTGGCGCATGCCTGTAGTCCCAGCTACTTGGGAGGCTGAGGCAGGAGGATCGCTTGAGCCCGGGAGTTTGAGGTTGCTGTGAGCTAGGATGACGCCACGGCACTCTAGCCCGGGCAACACAGTGAGACTGTGTCTCAAAAAAAAAAAAAAAAAAAAATCTTTGCTAGTCTGATAGGAGGAGGATCCTGCCTCAGTGGTCAGTGATAAGAGCATTTAGGTTTATTTGTCATTTGTAGTTCTTGATGAATTGCTTATTCATGTTTTTGCTTGTTTTTCATTTAGAGGAAGGGTTTTTATATTTCCTTAATGAATCATAGGAATTTTTGTATGTTGAGGATATTAATCTTTGTTACATGTTACAAATATTTATTTTTTATTTTTATGTCTTATTTTAAAATGGGATTTACTTTTTTAGGTAAACAAGTTTATTTTATAATGCCCATCATTTTTTTCATTTATCCTACAAAAGTGTTCTTAGCAATACCTTTCTTACCCAAACTAATATAATTACCTATGGTTTTTTTTTAGTTTTTTTATGGTTTAACTTTAGATCATTTATCATTTTAAACCATCCATACCAACTCTCTGAAGGACAGGGAACAAAGTTTTGGAATTGCTGTAGCGACCCCCGCATAGCTCCTATTTTGCCATAATCACCCCTCCCTGACATCCCTCACCTCCCCGTTAAATAAATACAAGAATTTACATTTGCATGGAATAATTACATTTCGTATTTTTGGAAAGAGTTGTCCTTTTGTTTTGCACCTTTGGTTTTTCTTTTATTTGTTCCTAATCTTAGGAATCGGACACCCAAGGACATCAAGTGGCTGCTAGGTTCTCCCACATTCTGCAGAAGGATGCCTTCCTCGTGTTTCGCTCCCTGTGCAAGCTGTCCATGAAACCCCTTGGCGAAGGCCCCCCAGATCCAAAGTAAGCAGACGGCAGTTCTTAGCTGTCTTCAACCCAGTGATCCAGGAGCATATGGTACTGTGCCTCATATTCCCCTTGTTTCTAGAAGTCCCAGTGCCATGTCCCTTTGTTGGTGTAAGTGCAGGAATTTATTTAGCCTGACTTTGCTACTTTTCAAACTCATGCAGTCCCTACAGTCCTTTCATACTTTCATATTGAATTGTCTCTCTATTCCTACCAGCCAAGATTTTGCCCAGTTTTGTGGGTTTTTTGGTTCATATGCTGAAAACAGTCAGTATATTGAACATGTACCCTCTTTTTACTAGTGGATTAAATCTCACAACATGGAGTGGAGAGGGGCAAGATGCCTGCAATCCTCAGTTCCCTATTCTGTTTGGAAACCTGTGCTTCGTGGAGACAGATTTAAGGCCCAGATTCAACATGGGGAAGCCAAACATTTCTTTGTAGTAAACAAAGTACTACAGAGATGTCAGCACTGTGGAGTGAAGACAGCAGAGGCTTCAAGGCTGGAGAGAGCTGCATTCACATGTCGGCCTCTCTTCTTCAGAGCTGCTCCCTGGCTGTATGAGTTACCGTACTAAGAAATGGGAATGTGGAAAAGTCACCTTACAGGATTGATTCAATGAAATGATGCAGGTGTTGTCCTGAGCACAAGGCCTTGTACTTTATAGTCACTATTACTGTCATTATTGCTAGTCATTAATAATAATTCCCAATTCTCCTATTGAGAATGCTGCTAATGTTATAATAACCATTAGGAAAATGGTCCATGAAAAGTTCCCATTCCTTACCATCCCTGAACGGGGGGTGGGGTGGGAGGGTGGCGAGAATGTTGTGAGGCGGGTGGATAAAGAGTACCATCTTCACAGTGTATGAAGACGGAGTGGGACAGTGTCTCAGCCTCACGCGAATGACGTGAAGCCATTGATCCCATCAGTGCAGTTGCAGAACCTGCTCCCCGTGTCCATTGACACTTTGCTCCTGCTATATGTCTCCACTTTGTGATGGGGAGAGACAAAAAGAATAGGAGTTGACAGCTCTTGTTCTCCCAGGGCTGGCAGGATCCAAGAGGATCCACCTCATGCCATCTGCCCTCATTATCCTAACACTGAGGTGCTGTGGCTAATTCTTAATTCATTGACTTCTCAGAAGATTCTGTTCACTGATAGGGGAGCAAGGCCTTCTCAAGAAACATACTGTTGTACATTTTCTCTTTTAGCACTCGTTCTTTTCGTTGTCTTTGCCAGATCCCATGAGCTGCGTTCCAAGGTGGTTTCCCTACAGCTGCTCCTCTCCGTGTTGCAAAACGCTGGCCCAGTATTCAGGACTCACGAGATGTTCATCAACGCAATCAAGCAATATCTCTGTGTGGCCTTGTCCAAAAACGGCGTCTCTTCAGTGCCTGATGTCTTTGAGCTCTCTCTCGCCATTTTTCTTACTCTTCTTTCAAACTTTAAAATGCACTTGAAAATGCAGATAGAGGTATGGACTCCAAATTTTTTTTTTAATTTCACGACATTTGTACCAGATGAGTTAATCATTGGTGGCATATTCACCAGAATTACAGTTACACAGACTACTTGCTGCTGCCCCAGCAAGTAAGAACTTTATAAAAAGTCGTTGCCCCCAAATCTTATTTGCCTTTCATTTTAACCAAAGGTTTAAAGTATGTGGTCTATGTGCTCAACTCAGCTTCCCTGAACATGTTTGTTTGGTCTGTAAATTGTTTGAAATAATTTGAATTAGTTGCCAAATTGAGAAATCCTATTTTACATGAAAATCCAGATTTCTGATTCTCAAATAATCAGAACATGGGTCCTGCATTTCCACATGAAGCTGGAGCCCAGCAGCAGCTGCTCCCCTAATGGGCCCTGCCCTGCCGGCTGTGCCCACACTGGGGCCTGGTGCTGTTCACAGGCCGTGTGCACAGCTCTGCTCCTTCCGCCCAGGCTGCTTCATTTATTACAGGATTGGCCTGGCTGCTAGATACTTGGGAGTCTTTGAGCTCTAATTGAAACTGTTAATTGGTGTCCTCCTTTGTCTTCATGTCATATAGGTCTTTTTCAAGGAGATATTCCTGAACATTTTAGAAACATCAACAAGTTCTTTTGAGCACAGGTGGATGGTCATTCAGACTCTGACAAGGATCTGTGCAGGTATTTTCACCCCGAGGCCGCTCATCCATTGGACTTGCTCAGAAACCCTTCAGATGCTCTAATTTATTAAGACCCTTAGCTCCTCCTTTCAGAGTTTTAGCAAAGTATTGGGAAAATCATGCCCTAAAGGCCAATTCTATCTTAATGACTAGTCCTGCCCCACTTCTCCTTTTTGAGAGCACGATCAACTCAGGCTGGTTTGCGTGGGACTTTTTGGCTTTAGCATTAAAAGTCTCACATCTCAGAAGCCCCCTAATCCTGGCAAACTTGGACACTTGGTCACCCTGCCTACAAGCTAAGCATTGTTTGTTAATCACAGGGCCTAAGGTTTTGGTGCTGCAAACCCTTGATTGGGAGCTAAGGTAAATTTGGATTTACCTTACACCATACAATGAATTGCGTGGCTTCAAACTAAGCATGCCACTTGTCTGTAAAACGTAATTTCATAAGAGTGACACAGCTTTAAGAGGTGGATCAGGCAGCCGTTAGCCCCTTTTTTGATGAGAAAAGTGAGGCTTGGAGAGGTAGAATGAACTGTTGGAAATTTGTACAGAGGCAGGCCTAAAAACATCCACGCCACCGCCCCCCACCGCCCCCCCCCCCGCCAGCTTACAACATACATTTACTGAGTGAGATGTAGCTGAGTCGGTAGTTCACTGGGGAGATTTTTAGGCAAACAAATCTGATTTAATAAGAAAACATAACTGCTGTGTCTTTGATCAAAATTTCTAATGACTTGTATGTTATTTTCCAAGATGCCCAGTGTGTTGTGGATATCTATGTCAACTACGACTGTGATTTAAATGCTGCTAACATTTTTGAGCGCCTTGTAAATGATTTATCCAAAATCGCTCAGGGAAGAAGTGGACATGAGCTGGGAATGACACCTTTGCAGGTAAAAACACTGAGGACACTCAATTACATTTAAAGTTCATTCATTTCAATAAATGATCATAGAGTGCCACCATGTGCCAGGCACCATCCTCCAAGCTGGGGATGCAGCAGTGAACACAATGCACACGCACGCATACGTGCTTGCACACACACTCACAGTTCCTGCCACTGTGAAACGACAATAAAGAGGTAAATTGTCAGGTGATCATAAGTGCTGTGGGAAGAATATAGTAGGGACAGCAGAGAAGTGCTGGAGATGGGGCTGTTGTACTTCTTAATAGTGTCCTTGACAAAGTGACATTTGAGGGGAGACTTGTAGGAAGGGAGTTCATTCTCAGTCACCTTTCGAAAGATAGTGTGATCCGAGTCTCCAGTATGGGCAAAGGAGATGGCCTGTTTTTAGCAGATTGCCTTATATTAGTAGTGCCTACAAAGAAAATAGGATCCTTAACTTAAGGTCTCTGAGCGAACTGGTCAGAAGGTCTATGAACCCCCCAGAATTATGTGTAAAATTTTGGTGTATGGGCATTTTTCCTAGAAAAAGGTCATAATTACAATTAGAATCATAGATCTGTGCTTTGTAAGTTGCTATTTTCAATCTAGATTATCTGCAACTCGTGTTCAATTTTTTATTTAAGAAACGCTATTTATTTTTAAAATTCATTATTATTATTTGTTTACAGGGTGAGCCTTAAAATGGAATGCATTTGTGTGTGTTAAGAGGATAAGTGGTGTCCAGAATCTCTCATTTACTACACAATTCAGTGTACTTTTCTCTTTTTGTTCAGGGTCATCGATTAAGACTCTGTTATTTTAAAAAATAAATTTTTTTAAACCAAGTGGTAAAAGCAAGAATAAATAAAAACTCGTTCAAAGTTTTTTAAATTTTATTTATTTATTGGAGACAGGGTCTTGCTCTGTTGCCCGGGCTAGAATGCAGTGGCCTCATCATAGCTCACTGCACCCTCAAATTTCTGGGCTCAACCAATCCTCCTGCCTCAGCCTCCTGAGTAGCTGGGATTACAGGCACGCACCACCACTCTGGCTAATTTTTTCATTTTTTGTAGAGATGGGGTCTCACTGTGTTGCTCAGACTGGTCTCAAACTCCTGCCTCAAGCGATCCTCCCGCCTTAGCCTCCCAAAATGCCAGGATTATAGGCATGAGCCACTGCACCCAGCTGAAAGTTTTTTTAATCACACAAGCAATGAATGAAAACATCTTTTAAGAATTCCAACTAACATTGTTCATTTTAAGAAAGCACACATCCCATATTTTTGCTGCTGGAATATTCATAATGAACACCTTTAGAGATGTCCATGGTTTTGTAATGTGTCCTTAATACCTATGTCACCTGTTAACTTTTCCTTGAGTGTGTTTCATCCTTAGTAGCACTGAATGTCAGTGATTATCTCGTACGCTCACAGGATTCCCTAAGAGGCCTTTAGGTGTGTATTCTCTTAACGTTTCTGCCAAGTCTCTATTCTATGTCACTTTGTCCTTTAGGAGCTCAGCCTGAGGAAGAAAGGCCTGGAGTGCCTTGTGTCCATTCTCAAGTGCATGGTGGAGTGGAGCAAAGACCTGTATGTGAATCCCAACCACCAGACCAGCCTTGGTGAGAGAGTGTAGCTGTCACCTCCATTCATAACAGGCTTCTTACCACTGCCAGGAAAAGTTATCTTGGTGTAGTTGCCTTAGAATCAAAGAAAACATTTTAGTTTGCTAAATACCTATAGTATTTAAAAGTTCTGCTTTTAGTAGATTAAATCTGGAATTCGCAGGGAATAGTGTGAAGTTATGCTCTAACTCTACTGTTCTAAATGGGGAACTGATCATTCCAACTTCTTAAGTAGTCTCTCCTTCCCTCACTGATTTGAAGCATCACCTTTATGATACACCACATTCTCCTATGTATCTAAGTCTGTTTCTAGATTTTCTGTTCTATTGATTTTTCTGTTCTTATACCGGCACCACACTTTTCAAATTATTGTAGTTGTATAAATTTTGGTACCTTGTAGGGCAAATCTACCTGTCCATTATTCTTTAAGTATCTTGTCTGTTTTTGCCTTTTATTATGCTTTCATGTGAATTTTAGAATTAGATCATCAAGTGCCATGAATAAAGAAGCTGGGTTTTTTTTAAGACTATTCAAAAAAAAGGAGTTTTAAAGTGTCTGAGAGATACAATACTAGGGTTTCATGCTTATGGTCCTTCTAGGACAAACTTGTTGCTGTTCGAGGTCTGGCAAAGGGAACCATGACGCCAGACCTACTCAGCCATGTCTCTCTGTCCCATTAACCTTTTTGGTTTCCTTTGCTTTTATGTCACTGCAGGTCAGGAGAGGCTCACGGATCAGGAAATGGGGGATGGGAAAGGCCTTGACATGGCGAGACGGAGCAGCGTGACATCTATGGAGTCCACGGTGTCCTCGGGGACCCAGACAACCGTTCAGGATGACCCGGAGCAGTTTGAGGTCATCAAGCAACAAAAGGAAATCATTGAACATGGCATCGAGTTGTGAGTGTGGTTGCCGCTCTAGTGGGATCTCCTGGGGCCTCTAACAAAGCCACATTTTCTCTGGGAACCTAGAACTGGCTCCCGAGGGGGAAATGCCTGTTATAAAAGCACTGTTTGTGTGGTTAATGCAGCCTTTATTTTTCCCTTTTCTGATGAAAAGAATTAAACCCATTTAGAAAATATAGAAAAATATAAAGCAAGAATGTAAAAAATCACTCATAAAATTACTACCTGAGGAAATCACCATTGTTAACATTTTTCCGACTTACATATTATGAAAAGTTTCAACATACAGAAAAATTAATATTAGCCATATTTGTTTTATCTATGTATGTATTTTTCTGAACCATTTTACAGTAATTTGTAACTATCATGATACTTCAGCTACACATCTGTGAAAAATAAGGACGTTCTCCCGTGTAGCCATAGCATCATCATCAGTCATTGGTAAATCTTTGTCTCTTTCCAATCTTTTACACACATAAATGCATACAACAATCTCATATCCTGCCCAACTTTTGAATGATTAACTCAGTAAATTCAAAGTTGATGTTATAATACTAATTGAAAGAAGTATTAATCTCTTCATACCCACTCTCACCACGCCACCTCCCCCCCGGCATATTCTCCCCACAGCAGCTAAAGTAATCTTTTAAAAACATAAATCAAGTCTTATCACTTTCCTGCCTAAAATGGTTCCAGGTTTCCTGTTCTGCACCACAGTCTGACCCAGCCTCTGGCCTCCCTCACTGAGCTCATCTCCTGCTAGTACCC
Organism: Indri indri; assembly: GCA_004363605.1. NCBI lineage: Eukaryota > Metazoa > Chordata > Mammalia > Primates > Indriidae > Indri > Indri indri. The sequence goes on from RJWJ010002129.1 coordinate 49,316, forward strand.
TGAGTCACACAGTGCGTTTTCAGTCCTTTGAACACCTCCAACTCTTTTCGCCATGGTGCCCTCTGCCCGGAATACTCTGGGCTCTTTTTCATCCCTCAGACTTGGTAAAACGTCTCTTCCTCAGAGAGGCCTTCTGTAACCACACTATCTAAGCAGAATCAGTCTCTGTCCTCACGCCTGTGTGCGTCTTTCACGGGTCTTGCCAGTTTGTGCTTATCCATGAATGTCACTTGCCCGTGCAGGCCTGGTAAATGTAAGTTGAATCTATATGTTAGTTAGCTTTGCCTTCCTTTAACAAAAAATACAAAATAACAGTGCTTAAAGCATGTATTTCTCTCTCAAGTAAAGGAAATCCAAAAGTGGACGGTCTAAGGCTGTCATGGTGGCTCTTTTGGGATCTAGGCTCCTTTTGTCTGACCGCTTTACCATCTTAGCACGTCATTTTCGTCTTCAGGGTTGCTTCATAGCCTAAGATGACCGCTGGACTACCAGCCATCCCACATGTATTCTGGGAAAGAAGGGGGAAAGGGCCAAAAGGGTATGCCTCCCACCTGAGTCAGCTTTGTCTAAGGATCCCTCCGGAAGTACCCACATCACTTCTGCTCGTATTTCACTCTATCGTATGGCTGTACTTTATTTAAGGGATGCAGGGAAATGTAGTTTTCATTACAGTGGCTGTGACTTATCTAAACACCTAGGGTTCTATTAGTGTTGGAGAAGGGGAGAGTGGATACAGGGTGACAACCAGCAGACTCTGCTGCGTTAGAAATTGAAGGTGGGATTTGGAAAAGCTGCCAGGACACACAGGACCTTACCAGCTTATATGTGATGACTTGTTCATAGTGTTCTACTGTAAACTCAAATACCAGCTTTTTCAATCCTCTAGATTTTGAAATAAGCACCCTGTGTCCCATCTCTTCTTGAAACAGGTTCAACAAGAAACCCAAAAGGGGGATCCAGTATCTCCAGGAGCAGGGCATGCTGGGAACGTCAGTGGAAGACATTGCCCAATTCCTGCACCAGGAGGAGCGCCTCGATTCTGTAAGACTGGGGTTTAGCTCTTGCATGTGAGTTCTGTCAGGTGATTCTGAGCCCTTACCAGCTTTAGCCTCAGGATTGGCTGGCCCTGAGTACATTGTCTGTTGTCCACCCCTCGTTACAGCAGTCCTGCTTATCCCTTTGGCCAGGGCTGCAAAAGCTCCTTCAAGGGAATAAATGAGCCTCCCGGCAGGTGGTTACATATTTGGTGAAACAATGTCGGAGCTCAAAATGTCCTTGACTGTTAGAAAGTGTTCTTCTGGCTGCCCAGCTACAACTAACCTCGTTCCTGAGTGATTCCCGTCATTCTTTCTGTTTTTAAGTCTCTTATGTGTCCTCATCTTCCTTCATCCATGGCAGGATAGGCTGAATCTGGAATGCTTGGGTGGGTGGGCAGCTCAGGTGTTCCCTAGCTGTTTGAGTAGTCCAGTGTGTTCTGGGCATTTAGGGCCAGGGTGTTCTGACTCTACTGTTTGGCAGGTGGCTTTTGCTGTGGGTTCATATTTGACAATTTCTGGATGTGAGTCAGTGTGTATGTTTCAGACCCAAGTAGGTGATTTTCTGGGAGACAGCACAAGGTTCAACAAGGAGGTGATGTATGCCTACGTGGACCAACTGGACTTCTGTGAAAAGGAATTTGTTTCAGCCCTGCGGACATTCCTAGAAGGTTTCCGCCTCCCTGGGGAAGCCCAGAAGATTGACCGGTTAATGGAGAAGTTTGCCGCAAGATACATAGAGTGCAACCAAGGGTGAGCGCCATGTTTAAGTCTCTTCCACACCAGAACACTAAGCTTAATTTGGTTGGGGTTTAATCTTTCTAAATCTGTGCCGAGCAACTAAAGTTTCTGTTCACTATGTGCCAGGCACTATACTAAGGGATTATCTCATGTAAGACCTCACAGCAACCTGTTTGTGTCCCCCTCCCTCCCCAGTTCTACAGACAAGGAGATTGAGGACCAGAGAGGTTAAGTACCTTGCCCAAGATCATACAGCTAAAGCCTGTGCTATTAACTGCTATGAAAGAGTAGTTTTATGAGTTTAGAGGAGGAAATTGAGCACTTCTTCCCTAATCAAGAATAGCTCCCTGATTTAATATATGGGGTAGATCTCAAGGATTTTGGTTTTTCTTTGATTACATACTGATGAGTAGGTTACAGAAATGGCTACAAAACTAAAAAGCCACCAAAGGATGTGACTTTATCATGGGGACTTTTTTGATGGGTGGTTCGTGTTTTTGTAGGAATTGGAAGTAGAAAAGGGAATAAACCTTTATCAAATGCTGCTTGTGTGTAGGCCATGCATTTCATAAGTTACTTGCATTTCACTTAATTAATGGTAAGCCTGGGACTAGTATCCCCATTTTACAAGTGAGGAAATGGAGACTCTGGAAGATGAGCCACCTATCCAAAATCAATCAGTAGCAGAGCCAGGATTGAGTATGGATATGTCTAACTCAAAAGCTCATGCTTTTTCCACTGAACGTGAAATTAAGAATGTCTGAATATACAGTGAATATGATGTGGAAATTGTTCAGCGAAAACATTTTGATAACAGTTTTCTTCTCAAGTCAACTTCGTTTTTATATTAATTGGTCCCAGTCCTCTGAGTAGATGGCAAGCTGTTCCCAGGAGATGGCAGGATTGGCAGAGGCAGTGTCTAATCATTTTAACCAAATGGACATTAGAATTCTCTGTGAAGACACAATTAGATGTTATTTACTTTAAACATATCTCCCGTGTGGACCTGGAAGCCTCATTCTGTTTTCCTTAGTCACTAAATATGTAACCCAGTTAAATCTCATATTAAAATGCAGACCTTTCTTTATGTTCTTCAGATGTTTCCCTTTCCCATTAGGGACAATTCGGGCAGACGAAGTTTTCCAGCTTCAGCTTCACGTATGCGGTTGTACATCCACATGTTTTTGTCTGTCTCCTCTTGCGTAAGGCAAGAAAGTCAGACTTCACCAGCTTATTGTTTAGAATGACATAAATATTTTGCTTTGTATTTCCGTTCAGTATTATAATGGATGGTATAAACTGTACATAACTAATAACTAAACAACAGTTTTAGTCATTCTGCCCAGGGCCTAGCAGGGTGCATGGCACAAAGTAGATGCTCTCAGGAGCTGGATCAGGTGAGGCAGGTGAGGCACTGCGCATGTGAAATGTAAAGAGGCGTCACTCTCAGTGTAGGGCAAGGGCAGGGGCAGCAGCCGCGAGTGAGGGTCTCCTGACATCTTGTGCTCACTTACCTCACCTTAGTCATGGCCCCTGATGCTCCTCAAGGGTCTTTTTAAAAAATTGACTTGAAACTACTTCATTCAAAGAAGCCTAGAGTCCAACACAACATTAGCATTTTCTGTACTCTGGGTTGTTAATTATTGTTCAGTGAGGACGAGAGCATGAAAACTCTTCTTTGGGATCAGGTGGAGCAGCCGGCCTGCTTTTAGTGAAGCGTGTCCCCTTTAGTACTGTGCCTTCCACACCTCGTTGCCATGAATGTTCTTTACCTCTGGAATCTTGTCTTGCAGGCAAACTCTGTTTGCTAGCGCCGACACTGCATACGTCCTCGCGTATTCGATTATTATGCTCACTACAGACTTGCACAGTCCTCAGGTAAAATATTTTAATGATTTGTATATTGTGGTAGCTAAGTAAGTAGCTCGCTTGGGCAATTGGATGTTTTTAAAATGGTTTTTAATTTTTTTCAATTTCAGGTAAAAAACAAAATGACGAAAGAGCAGTATATTAAAATGAATCGCGGTATCAATGATAGTAAAGACCTACCAGAAGAGTATCTCTCGAGCATCTATGAAGAGATAGAAGGCAAGAAAATTGCAATGAAAGAAACAAAAGAGCATACGATTGCAACCAAGTCTACTAAGCAGAGTAAGGTCTAATGGCAAATTATTTCTGTTAATTCTCATTTTCTAGTGTATCAAAATGCATGACTAACTACTCTGATGATAGATTTAATTTGCATATCTAAATATCTGAATGGAAATGTGATTATATTATTATGTTCTTCATATTATCTTGCTAGATTGTGATTAGGAAAAAGAGGGAATTATAATATGTAATCTGAGAGCCAAATTACCCCAAAAAATGTGTTCTTTAAAACTTTGCTTTAATTCCAGTGGTGATTGTGCCAACCTTGATTCTGTTCTACTCTTAATTCTATTAGTTAAGGCCCCCATGAAGTTTTCAGTTTCTTTGTTTGAGAGGCAGCAGAGTGTAGTGGTTTAGAGCGCAGGCTCTGGAGCCACACTGCCTTGGATCAGGTTCTACTGCTTATTAGCTGTATGACCCTGGGCAAGTTACTTAGCCTCTCTGCCTCGTTTTTCCCATCTGTAAAATGCTAATGATATTATATCTGTAGCAGATTCATGGGATAGTTGAGAGGATTTTGGAGTTAATCATTGTACATCTTTTGAAATAGTGCCTAACATATAACAAATACTCAGTGAGTGTTAGCTGGTCTTATCATGCTCTTCTTTATAGATGTAGCTAGTGAAAAGCAGCGGCGGCTACTGTACAATCTGGAGATGGAGCAAATGGCTAAAACAGCCAAAGCTCTGATGGAGGCCGTGAGCCATGCCAAAGCCCCATTTACAAGTGCCACTCACTTGGACCATGTCAGGCCAATGTTCAAAGTGAGTATCCTGAGACGTTACAGAACCTGTGGCTGAGCCGGATGCTGGAGTTGGCCAGCTGGAAGCTGGCTGGCAAGATTACAATGGTAAAGAGATTGAGGAGAGGAAAGGCCAGGTGTGGGTGCTTCTGTCTGAGGAGTAACTAAAGCGAGTCCTTCCTACGCATCCTTTGATGATTCCGGGCAAGCCCCAGCACCAGCCGTGGACTCTGTGGTCACAATATCTGCGTTTGAATCCTGGCTTTGCTACTTTGTAGCTGTGTGACCTTGGTCAGGTTACTCAACCTCTCCCTCTGTTCATCTATAAAATGAGGCCACATACAGGGCTGTAGGAGGGATTTAATGAATTATTCAGGCAAAAGATAAAGGGATAGTTTTGTTGGGACATCTCACACCTCGGTGGCCTTAGGTCTACTTTGTTACATGAGATTAGATGGAAGAAAAAGACAATAGTCCGAGGTCTCTATTTTTAAAAGAGCTAGAAAATATACATATTCTATGTGCTATATACATAGCACAGTAATTTTCTCTTAAGATGTTTTTATAGTAACTGTCAGTATTCTGTTAGGTGATCAATTCTAGATTTTCGTGACTTTTTATTTCCAAGGAATTCACAAGAAAGTTGGAAGAAAAGTAAAGTCTGAATTCTTTGAATTAAGAACCTTTCAGTAAACTGTTACAAACAGAAGTCACTTACAGGTTTTATTTTGCACACCAACCTCTGATTGGTAATGGCTGCCTGGTACACTGGGTAAAGAAGCATTCTCAAGCCTGATGCAGATTGAGTAGGGAATGGGATGTTCTGGGATTTACTAGTGATGTCTGCCACGCGCACAGGTAGATGTAGCTGTGGCACACTAGCCATATGTTAGCAATCCTTCCTTTTGAACTGTATGTTTAGTAAATAGTACATTTATAGTGATAGCTGTGACCATAGTTTAGGAGGAACTGTTTTATATTGTGAATGGAATAGATTGAAATAAAAGTATCAGTGAACTTGGCATCCTGGCTGTTCCAGTGACTAACAATGTGGCCTGTAGGTGCTTTTCCCATGCTAAAACTCTGGATGTTACTGAAATCTTCCTTCCTTGATAGCTGGTGTGGACGCCACTGTTGGCAGCCTACAGCATTGGACTGCAGAACTGTGATGACACTGAAGTAGCCTCACTGTGCTTAGAAGGCATCAGATGTGCAATCCGCATTGCCTGCATCTTTGGAATGCAGGTGGGTCTACGTCGGCAACACTCCGGAGATTTTAGTGGGTTGTGTTCTTTTAGATTTGATGAAACTTAGAAACCATCAGAAATTTCCCGTTAAATCAAGAGTCTTAGCAAACTATTTACTCATGCCTACTGAGAAGAAACCCATAGCTTTGTACTGACAGCTCATTAAGGGAAAAAAATTAAGAGATTTGAAATAAAACCCTTTTTAAGCGTAGGTGAGATCCAAGCTACTTGATTGGATTCGACAAAATAGCCTTCCTAGCCATCTGCCCAACTTTCTGTCTTTAAATGTGTGCTTAAAAATATCATTTTCCTTTTAAGATCAGATTTTATTACTTCCTTTCTTTTCAATTCTTCTCTGGGGAAACACGCAGTTCAATGCAATATGAATGTATCTGTAAACCTTTTGAGTCATGAAAAATTCAAGCAAATAAATGGACTGTAATTCTTACACTGTTATGAGATCAGGAGGTTGTCAATCCCATGCATCTCTTTCCAGGTCAGTAAGAAGTTGCACCCATTTATTTAAAACTCAATCTTCTGTTCCCATTCGTTTTACAATTAGACATTTTCTTTTGCAACAAGGCCACAGGCTTTGAAGTCAGAGGATCTGAGTTTCAAAAACTCACCTCTGCTACTCCTCCAGCCACGTGACATTGGCCCAGCTAACTGCTCTCCAAAACACCATTTATTTCCTCATTTGTAAACTTGAGAAAATACACCTACCTTGCGGGATTGTTGCAGATACTAGAATTTATTTGGCAATCTTAGCACTCAAGAAAGAATGGAGCATGGGATAGATTGATTTGATCGAGGTCAGGGGGAAAGGAGAAAGCTGCTTCTCACACATGTGGTATGGTGTGCAGGAAGCCTCACTGGGATGTTCTGATAGCCGGAGGACATCAACATGGAACGACTGGCGTGTTCATGTGCAGAAAACCTGTCAGTGTGCATACAAAGGTATCAGATAGGATTCAAAAGACATGATTTTTAAAAAGGTATCAGAGAAGCACTGTACACCAGCCCTACAGATGTGAAAACAGCCACGCTGAAGGTAGCATCACAGTGTCCTCTCTTGGGCTTCCCTTGCAGCTGGAACGAGATGCCTACGTTCAGGCTCTTGCTCGCTTCTCCCTGCTCACAGCCAGCTCCAGCATCACCGAAATGAAGCAGAAGAACATCGACACCATAAAGACGCTTATTACAGTGGCTCACACCGACGGCAACTACCTGGGGAATTCCTGGCATGAGGTGTGTGTCCTTGAATTGCCTTTTCTCAGTTGGGGTGGCTCCTGGCATTTCTTTTATTCAGTGTTGATCTCTCTGGTCAGTTCCATTTTTCTCAAAGTCATACCTCGCTGTACCTCGTGTATCTGAAAGTCAGCCTATCCTGGGGCTGTAAGAACAGAGGGAGTTCAGACGCACCCCCTCACGGTGTGCACCCCCACAGAGTGCACTTCTGTTGAGGCTACTTTATTCCCATCTTAGTGCCACTTAAGTCCTCCTGCGCCTCCTGGGAGTTCCTATAGTCAGTGTATAGACTGAAGACACAGCCAGGAGACTGATCTCTCTCCCAGTTGTATCTTTAAAAGAAACAGTTGGCATTCGCAACGAGCATTAGAGAGAGTGCCAGTGAGCTCACCTTCTGATTTAACTAGACAATGTTACAAGATTCTCACCTATGTCCACAACGTGCTACTTGGGAAATATATAAAAAAAAAAACTAAGGAGAAAAGAATAAAATAAAATAAAGATTCTCACCTAAGGACATAGTTACACATACTTGTACAAAGATGTTTTAAAAGGGCAGTCAGCACAGTTTTAATTGTTCTAGGGCAAAGATTGGATTAGAAACAGCTAGTATCTGGTATCCCAACAATGAGAGAGAGCTCTTTTTTTAAAAAGTGTGAGACAGCTTTCCTTAGAATGTTATGTGGCCATTTACAATGATGTTGAAAAAATGATGTTGTTGAAAAGCAGACATGCGCTCCCTGCTGGAAACGCGCAGTACCACCTAAGAAATGCTCTTGCCCCAGCCTGAAACCCCAATGTCAGTTTACAGGAAACGTAAGAGACAGAAGCTGTGACAGACAGATGATGCCATGAGGATGCAGCCTGCAAATTCTAGGTGTGACAGACCCACAGAGCAGATAACCAGGTTTTGCATCGATTGCAAGAAAAATAATAAATGGAAGGGGAGACCTATGGATTAAGAGAGACTTCAGAGAAAAAAGATAAAGATGATATTAAAGACCATGTTATGGGAAGATGGTCACAGTACAGTAACTAAAAAGTTGTTTTGACACTGTGAGGCATCGTCCCTGGTGCCAAACATACAGAGAATGAAGTTCGAAAGGATAAATCAAAGTGTTAACATTCTGAGTGATAGAATTATAGAGGCTATTTGTTTTCTTCTTTTTTTCCTTAATTTCTGATTTTTCTACTACCTAGACGTACTACCATTTGTTTAGAGAGAAAACTGTGAAAGAGTAGAGATGAGGCCATGGGGAGTAGAGGGGACTGTTTGACCTAGAAAGAAAATTGTTGTTAGCCGCCGCCCCCTGCTTGGATCAGGTGGTTCCGGGCAAAGGCTCTGGAGCCAGGCTGCTGGGGTCTGGTCTGGGGGCTCCACCCCCTCCCGCCTGTATGGCACTGAGCCCGACTTCCTCGTTTGTGCAGCCTTCTTGGGGTGCTTATGAGAAGGAAAGGGGCTTACGACTGCACTGGGCAAGTAGGAAGAACTCAGCAGTGATAGCTGCTGTCATCATTGTCACCACGGCACATAGCTTTGTCCCACTTTCCTTTCTCTGTCACAACTCTGAGTAGTCCATGTTAGAAACTGTCGATTCGTGTGCTTTTTTAAAAAAATCATTTTCCTGGCTGGGTGTGGTGGCTCACGCCTGTAATCCTAGCACTCTGGGAGGCCGAGGTGGGTGGATCATTTTAGCTCAGGAGTTAGAGACCAGCCTGAGCAAGAGCGAGACCCCGTCTCTACTAAAAGTACAAAGAAATTAGCTGGAAAACTAAAAATATATAGAAAAAATTAGCCGGGCATGGTGGCATGTGCCTGTAGTCCCAGCTACTCGGCAGGCTGAGGCAGAAGGATCACTTGAGCCCAGGAGTTTGAGGTTGCTGTGAGCTAGGCTGACGCCATGGCACACTAGCCTGGGCAACAGAGTGAGAGTCTGTCTCAAAAAAAAAAAAAAAATCATTTTCCATCTTCTGAGGAATCATAATACCTGGAGAATCAAAGAATAGTTGCTTTTTCTTCTAGAGCTTTTTTTTTTTTAGCCCGAGAGGTATGACCAGTGTGGGGTTCCTGCTGCTTGCCAAGTATGTGGTAGCATCTGGAAATATCAAAAATGAGATTAGCCACCTTTGTGGTTGTCAGAAACTTTGAGAAATCAGCTTAGTACCAATAAGTCCTTGGTCTTTGCAGTATTATTGACATTCTTGAGATCCCAGCTATCCCAAGCTTCTGGAAAAGAGAGGACATTAATAGTTTACTAGTAATAATTTAATAGTATTGTGCTATGTGGAAAATCAAGGGATGATTCTCTTTGGAGGAATTAAATCCATTTCTCAGTCATAAGGTGGCAATTTCTAAGCAAAAATACTCGGCGGTGCTCAGTGGTGTTGTGGAGTCCTGTACTCTGGGACTGGATTGTAACGTCAGCATGAAAGGCAACGTTCAGCTTTATTTAGTCAGAAATTCCCACGAAAATTCCTTAGGAATGGTTTACTGGGGGCATCTGTGTGCTGTCCCTCAGTAAGTTTCGTGTAGCCAACGCTTCCTGCAGAAGTTGGGAGTGATTTCTGTTTCTCCTGGAGTTGGGTAGCTCCAGGAGAGAGAGGGCTTGTGTGCAGGCGTGTCCACTGGCACCAGAAGCACCCGCCAGGGACATTCTCATCCCCCACCGTATGCCATTCTAGGGCACATTCTTATTTGTTCAATTAACCACATAATAATTGCCAACTATTTTGAGTGCTGGAGATTTAACAGTGATTAAGACGGAGTTAATGCCCTCTTGGCACTTAAGGCAGAGAACAAAGCAACCTATGGTATAATGCCTAAAAAAGGTAAGTGCTAAGGAAACAAAAAGTAGGACCAAGGGTAGTGATGGGGCATATGATCTCGTATAGTCAAGGACGGTCTCCTAAGGGGCACACTCACGTCTGAGCTGGGAATCGAAGGACTGAGCCGAGGGGAAGCAACATCTCAGGTGTAAGGAGCAGCTAGTGCCTATCGGCCCTGGTGGGACCAGAGATGGCAGGTTAAAGGAGCAACATTGAGGCCAGCAGGGCTGGTGGGTTGTGTCCAGGGGGAGGGTGGACAGGGAGGTGGAGGTGGCTGGTCAGACTAAACAGTGCACTTACTGAGTGGCATGTGGGTTGAGTCCCCTTGCTCCAATCAAATACTTTCTTTCTCTTTATTGAGTACTTAACTAAATAAACATAGTTATGGCGTAACTCCATTGTGCCAACTTTTCTTTTGCTTTGCTCCTTTTTAATAGTTAAAAACTGCACAGTTTATCTTCAAGACCCACACTTGAAGAAGGGCTGTGTAGCCAGGACTCTTGATGCCACTTGGCCAGTGGATGTGTCCTCTCAGGAAGCCATCTTAAGGCCCTTAGATTTCTATTCTCACCTTGAAAAGCTGCTTGTTTCAAAGAACATTTTAATGGATGACTTGAGATTACAGTGCCCTTTTTCAGGCTGTGAAGTGGAAACTCATTTCTTCACACCTTCTTTCCGTTAGATCTTGAAGTGCATCAGCCAGCTGGAGCTTGCTCAGCTGATAGGAACCGGCGTGAAGACCCGCTACCTATCTGGGTCTGGGCGAGAAAGAGAAGGGAGCCTGAAGGGCCACACGTTGGCAGGAGAAGAGTTCATGGGCCTCGGCCTTGGTAAGATACCAGGCCCCATGACTGGCCATCACGGATTCTCAAGTTAACCGGGATGAAACCCTTCTTGTCTCATCAGGACTGTCATGTAAACCGTCTCTTTCTTATGTGCCAGTTGACAGTGTATTTATGAATGCAAGTGAATGTGCTACATCTGCTCTCTTAATTGTGATTAAACTGTTGAGTAAAATGTCTATTTGATCAAAATTGGCAGGGTGCATTACTTTTATTTCTATACCTATGACTATACTTGGGGGAAGCCATTTGCTTTGAAAAGGCTATAGCTCTAGTGCCTGAAATTAGAGGGGTGTACGTGTGTGTCTCTAGATTTTAAAGAGTAGGTTCAACATTTCCATGATCATTTGGGGGCTTTTATTAAAGAGTATTCTTATGCAGGTAGAAATATTTCTAGGTGTACATTGGATTAAGAGACTCTTCTGTCAATTATAATATAAATAATAATAGTAACATACTATAACATAATCATAATAAAACATAACATAATAATAGTAAATAGGACAAACAAATGTGCCAGGCCACATTCCGAGCATTCAGTTTATATATTTTAATTCATTTAATCCTCATAACCACCCAGTGAGATAGGGACTGTCATCCTGCCCATTTTGTAATTGACAAACCTGAAGTACGGGGTGAAGAAATAAGAGCAAGATCACACTGCAAGGAAGTGGCAAAGGCAGGATTCAAGCCCAGGCCATCCAGTTGCAGAGAGTAGGCTCCTGGTCCCATGTACAGTGGCTGGAATAGTATAATGGTTAAAAGCAGACTCGGAAAATAGGGGTTGCAGTGGCAACTACTTCTTAGGGTGCTTGTCAAGGATGACGGGAGTGAAATCCTGTAAAGCACGCCCAGCCTTCAACAGGTGTGAGCCTCTGCGTGCTCTAGGAGCTCTGGATTAGTATCAGTTGATTCTAATGTGTTTTCCTAAATGTAGGCCTTTAATACTACATGGAGAAAGGGAGATGGTTGGTACAACTGAGGGCTTGTATAATAATAAAGATGTATGCCAAATGCCAAAACATAAGTTTAATTTTATTTTATCGTTCGTCAGTGGGTGTTTGTTTTGGTTTTTTTTTTTTTTTTAGCATGTGAAACTATTCTCCTGTATGTCCGTTGTCTCTGCATATTGTTACAACAGGATACTTATTAGAAATACTTGACTGTTTTTGAAGTACTCTTGATTTTGTACATCATGTTTCAGGTAATTTGGTGAGCGGTGGAGTGGATAAAAGACAGATGGCCAGCTTCCAGGAGTCGGTTGGTGAGACCAGCTCGCAGAGTGTGGTTGTGGCTGTGGACAGGTAATGATTTTATTCTCCAGTGAGGCTGGACTACCCAGTGGTTTGGCATCCTATCTGTAGTGTATGAGTGATTCCTGATTTGTTTGATTATTATAAGTACTGTCAGCTCCAGATTTCTTGAGCTTCACATTCATTTAAATTTTGACCTTGAATTGCATTGTGACCTTTCAAAAAAATTATAACTTTAACATTGTGACAAATCATGTCAAGAACAAGAGGTTTTGCTTGTGCTAATGTTTTAAGTTACCTTGTTTCTGGCTAGGCATGGTGGCCCATGCCTGTAATCCCAGCACTTTGGGAGGCCTAGGCATAGTTATCTAAAATAACTAACTTAAAAACTTTGTTTAATAAATTCAACGTCTGGGCTTCCTTAGGGACAGTCTCTGTTGACTGGTTCTTTTCCTGTGAATAAGCCTTACTTTCTCCTTTCTTTGCATGTCTTGTAAATTTTTTGATGAAAACTGGATATTTAAAATAATGTGGCAACTTTCAGTATCAGATTCCCCATCCCCCACCCAGGGTTTGTTACTGTTGTCATCATTGCTATTTGTTTCTTTAGTGACTGTCCTGAACTAATTGTGTAAAGTTTATTTTCTTTTTTTGCACGTGGCTACTGAAGTCTCTGCTTAGCTAGCTTTCGTGGTCAGAGATTTCCTTGTATGCCTGAGACCTTTGTTAAGTCCCCCAGCTTTTGCTTGCTGAGGGGTTCTGTGTACATTTTCGGGGTGCTCCTTCAACACTCAGGCAAGCCATTTGCAACTCTCCCTTTGCCTTCACTTCTTGTTCCCATACAGCCTGAGGGTCAGCCACACATAAGGACTTACCCTTCCTGTATCCTTCCTGGCTGTACACAAAGCCTTGCACATGTCCTGGCTATTTAAATCCCAGGAGTATGTCGGAGCTTTTCAAAGCCTCCTGTGGATGCCTCATCCCCAGCTTTTCCTTTTAAGTTTTTGGGTTTTTTTTTGTTTTTTTCTTTTTTTTTTGAGACAGAGTCTTACTCTGTTGCCTGAGCTAGAGTGCCGTGGCATCAGCCTAGCTCACAGCACCCTCAAACTCCTGGGCTCCAGCGATCCTTCTGCCTCAGCCTCCTGGGTAGCTGGGACTACGGGCACGCGCCACCATGCCTGGCTAATTTTTTCTATTTTTAGTTGTCTGGCTAATTTCTATTTTTTTTTTTTTTTTAGTAGAGACGGGGTCTCGCTCATGCTCAGGCTGATCTCGAACTCCTAAGCTCAAGCAATCCTCCTGCCTTGGCCTCCCAGAGTGCTAGGATTACAGGCGTGAGCCACCGCGTCCGGCCACCTTTTAAGTTTTTGACCAAGTACTTGTTCGCCCTGATGTTTTATTGCATCTCTTGTAGCTGCCATGTTAAACTGCTGGTTATTTTCAATAAAAGCTTGGTGGCGAAAGGATGTTTGCGCTGGCTGAGATCTGAGTTAGGTTAAATAAATGTTTTTGGAGAACTTCGAGGCTATTCTTCAAGCCCTTCCAGGAGCTACTAGGCTGCTGGCTTCATAGTTACCATTGATTTGAAGCTATTGGCTTTTAAGGCTTCCTGTGGGCAGAGGATAATGAAAATAGGCCAAGTTATCAAAACCAATTACAGACTTTTTTTGTTCCTTCTTTACTCCCACTGCTTCACATGACTAGCCTTAAAAATAAAAAGAAAGGAAGAAAGAAAATAGGCCAAGTTAAAATACCACAGCACTCACTATTAAGACCAAGAGTCAACAGTTTTTCTTGGGGAAAAAGAAAAAAACACTTCTCAGATTTTTGTAAGCCTTTGGTTAATTTCAAGAGTTCAGTTCAGAAAAAGTTGATTTTATTAGTTTTTTGCCAGTGTTCTTGTGCTTATCGAGGAGCAGCTTTTTGGATGTTCCTCGCTCTGCCAGTTCCCAGTGATGTCACGTCACACACTAGTACATCTTGACCCTTCCCTCGTCCCACTTGTGATGTGTCACTTTCACACTCTCAGTGTAGGCTTTTCTGCTCTCTGCTCAGTTCATTGACCAGTTCTGTGCTTGTGATACCTCATCATTCATGTTGGTGGAGCTGCCAGACCTGAAATGTTGAGAAACTTTACCTTCCAAATATTAAATATAGTTATTATTTTATTACTGTAAATATTTTTGGCTGGGTGTGTGGTTCATGCCTGTAATCCCAGCACTTTAGGAGGTCAAGGCAGGAGAATTGCTTGAGGCCAGGAGTTCAAGACCAGCCTGGGCAACATACAGAGACCCTGTCTCTACAAAAAATTTAAGAATTAGCTGGGCATGGTGGTGTGTGCCTGTAGTCTAGGTACTTGGGAGGCTGAGGCAGGAAGATCACTTCAGCGCAGGAGTTTGACGTTACAGTGAGCTATGATGGGATTACTGTACTCTAGCCTGGGTGACAGAGTGAGACTCTCTCTAAAAATATATACATATATATTTTTCATTTTTATTATTATATTATTTTAATTTACATTTTATTATGGAATTATCTTCCTAGAATTTTTACTGGATCTACCAGATTGGATGGAAATGCAATAGGTATGTATTTGACTCACCCGTGGCAGCTACAGAAGCCTCATCTTGTGACTGTCTGACCTTACTAACTTGGCTTCGCACGTGTTGTTGGGTCTGACCCGTAGTTGACTTTGTCCGCTGGCTGTGTGCTGTGTCCATGGATGAACTGGCTTCCCCCCACCATCCTCGCATGTTCAGCTTGCAGAAGATTGTGGAGATATCATATTATAACATGAATCGGATCCGACTACAGTGGTCCCGAATATGGCATGTCATTGGAGATCATTTCAATAAGGTAACTCTTTAGATTTAAAAATGATTTCATTGATGTAAAAAACAAACAAACAAAATATATATATATATATATATATATATATATATGCAACTACATTTTTAAATGAAGTGATGAAGAATTGGCCCTGGGCCAGGCACAGTGGCTCATGCCTATAATCCCAGCACTTCGAGAGGCCAAGAATGGAGGATCGCTTGAGGCCAGGAGTTCAAGACCAGCCTGGGCAACATAGTGAGACCCCATCTCTACAAAAAATTTAAAGATTAGCCAGGTGTAGTGGCATATGGCTGTAGTTCCAGCTCCTTGGGAGGCTGAGGTAGGAGGATCGCCTGAGCCCAGTAGTTTGAGACTACAGTGAGCTATGATCATGCCACTGCAGTCCAGCCTGAGCAACACAGCGAGACCTGTCTTAAGAAAAAAAATATTGGCCCTGTTTTTTAGGTGCCTATAATTCATTTTCCCTGTGAAGTCAAGAACAGCTCGATAGGAGTAATATCATACTTATGTATTGGTATTGAAAATACTTTAATATCTGTGTTCAGTATGTAGGCTAACGCCACAAAGATCATTATAGTCACTGGACTACTGAGTCGTGGAAGCATTGCAAACTCCTGAAATGCCTTCTTAATGACCTAAGGTTCGGTTATGTTCCATATAGTTTCAATATTAAATGTCACTACTTCTTACATCCTGGTACTTATTGTCACCACTCTCCCAAAATCTTTATTGAGAAAAAATTAATATTTGTTTTTAAATCAGAAGCAAGCCAAAGACCCTTCTGTGTTCTAAAACTGACAAGTGCTAGTAGTAAACCAGACTGAACTTCTTTTCCTCCGCTAGAGGTTTTATTACATACATACAGACATGTGCACACATATGTTGAATAAATAAAACATCAGGTGTGTATTTTACCACAAAAAAATTATGAAAAAGAAGCAATCAAAAGATAGATATGGATGTATCTGTAATTCCATTTGCTTCTTCGGGGAAACATAGTAACTTAATGACACCGTTTCCTACTGAAACACATTTTGTGATCTCAGGAAAATTTTCTCGGGCCTGGAGATGTAGTTATAGCAGTAATGCTTAAAAATGGTGTTAGTAGAGAACAGTTAATCCAACAGAGACTGGCTGTCCGTCAAATAGAAGAAAATCATAAAAAGTAATCACCATTGGAGTATAGAATAATCAACTAGTAAATGATTTGTAGCATCTGCCAATTTCTGTGTTGTAAATACCCTAACCACAGCCAATTTAAAACTAGTAATATGTCACTGTACCTTAACTTGCCCTCAGATGAACAGCAAAAAAGAACAATGTCACTAGACATGGAGCAGGGAAGAGCTATGTGCCATCAGCTCTTGGGCACAGGTGCTGGCCTGCAGCACTCCACTGAAATCAAGTGTTATCAAGTGTAGCTCTTGCTCCTAAGTTGGTGCATCAGTTAATGAATGTTCTTTGTTTCTCTATCAGCTCAAGTTAAGGTACCTCATAGCACACCATCTGTTTAACAAAGTATCTTGAGTGCCTTGCGACAGGCAGATAGCGGACAGATGAGGCCCCTGCCCACATGGAGCTCACCCTCATTTTATGATAAAGTAGCTGACGGGAAGCAGTGCTGTGTGACAGGGTTCTTGAGATAGCATGGTCACCTCTCTGTGGAAGTGTCCTGCGCCCTCAGGGAGGAGAGAGAGGCGCAGGAGCCTATGGATGACCCAGAGGGACTACTTGTCGAGCGGATGGTAACACTATAATTGACTAACTCTTTACCATCTTTCCTGCTATTTTGGGTAAACAAATTCTTTAGTGGACAGTGAAAATACTTGGTATAAACTTGCTTGAGAAAGAAAATGTGAATCATTACCATTACTGTACCTTGTATTCTTGCCCAAGCGTGTGACAACTAAGCTAGAACAAACATTGCTCATTTATTCCACACCATCTTTTGGATAACAGCTGTGGAATCCTTTGTTCTCTCAGAAATAATTATCCAAAAGTGTTTTGGTAAGCATTTTCCCAACTCTTTGAAGTCTAGACTTTGTGTTAAGGGGAACTTCTTTCTTGGAGGGAACATCAGTTTGTTCAAGTTACTTTTCCGACTCGCAATTCTGTTGTCAAGACTCCTTGCATGCCAGTTCTCAGTTATCTGTTGGCCCCTTACAGGCAAGCTTGGGACAACAGCTGGCAGGTAGTAATTAGATGTTTTGTGGTTTTCACCTTCATTACAAATGTCTGTTTCACCTAATCAGTGCTATCAAGCACCAAGTTGTGGAAAACTCAGTTGCTCACTCTGGGACTCTTAATTTTTTCCACCACCTTGGAAAGATGTTCTGCTTCCCCTTATAAACTGGGGCGCCTGAGAATCTCATGGTTTTGAAGAAATGTGGATGGCTGAGTCCAGTTGTAACTTAGCACTCAGGCTGCTAGCAGGGGTGTTTGAACAGTCACACACAATGCTTTTCTTCTAAACTAGGGCACAGGTACTGTGTCCTGGGGTGAGCAAAGCTCTACAGTAAGCATGTTGTGTGTTCTGAAGCATCTGTTTTACTTGAATTTTTAGAAGGAGAATATTTTGTTAGTCTCTAATTACATGAACATTACATGAACATACTCCCCTTTAAACAAAAATGACAGCTAAAAACACCTTTAACCACCCTCCCACACACATCTAGCCCCTCCCAAAGTTAATTATTTTTATCAGTTTGGTGTATGCCTTTCAAGACATTTTTCTATGCACATACATGTGTGTGAACTCATAGAAATACAGATAATATTGTCTTGATTTATTTTGCTTTTTTGAAAACCATAAAAATAGTATTAGACATAGCATTTCGTAACTTACTTCTACTTAGCAAGGAATCTTAACGATTTAGCCATGTTAGCATATGTCTTCTTTTTTAATTGTGATAAAAGAGTCATGACATAAACTTTACCATCTTAGCCATTTTTAAGTGTACAGTTCAGTAGTGCTAAGTATATTCACACTGTTGTACAGCAGATCTCCAAGACTTTTTCATCTTGCAAAACTGAAACTCCATGCCCATTAAATAATAACTCCCAATTTCCTCCTGCCTCCAGGCACTGGCACCACCATTCTACTGTCTGTCTCTGGGAACTTGACTGCTCTAGGCACCTCATATAAGTGGAATCATACAGCATTTGCCTTTTGTGCCTCTTATTTCACTTGGCATAATAATACCTTCAAGGTTCATTCATGTTGTATCATGGATCAGAATTTCCTTGTTTTTGAAAGGCTGAGTTTATTCTCTCTTTTTAACTGTCAAGTAGTAGTCTATGTATATAAACGTACCATTATGTAGCCGTTTTCCTATTGCTGTTTCCAATTTCTCATTATTGCAAATGACATTGCTGCATTACTTTTGTCAAAAATAGAACCTTATCAGATCAGACCACATGTCAGTGAAATTTCTTTCTTGGAGCAGGCCACTACAAGATGCTCCCAGATCCCTTGGCAGGGGGGCTGGTGGGAAACAGTCCCTTACTGATTTTAGGGATTCTTCTTGAGGCAAAAATCTGAAAAGCAGCAACCAAATATATACCTGTAACTCTACTTCCTAAAATAGATAAACCACAGACAAGCACAGTTTTTAAGGAAATTGAAAAGCCTCTGTGGAAATATTTCTGCAGAATTTTTCAAGGTTGATGTTTATTTTATAATCATTTGCTTTAGGTGACAGACATTGAGAAAGTATGAAAAGGCTTTCTATAGACTCTAAAGTCTTTTGACTCCTCATATATAGTTGGATAAAATTAAATAACACCTGGGGAGATGTTGGTTAATGGGTATAGAGTTTCAGTTCTGCAAGATGAAAAGAGTTCTGGAGATTGGTTGCACAATAGTGTGAATGTGTACTACTGAACTGTACACTTGAAAGTGGTTAAGGTGGTAGCTTTTCTTATGTGTATTTTATAATTAAAAAAATTAAAATGGCTCATTTTGAAACCACCTTTAATTAAATATGCAACATTGATCTTTCATCATTACACTTAAATAAAATTGGGCAGATCATAGCCACGAAATAGCATTTTCTTTTCTCCTTAGGTGTCTTTTTCCCAGAGTGTGTGTTTTGTAGATAGGCCATCCATCTTTGGTGTTCAGAGCCCCACATCTGTAATTGTTACACTGTTCCTGTTTCACCTCACTTCCTGTTCTTGTTTAGGTTGGCTGTAACCCCAATGAAGATGTGGCTATCTTTGCTGTTGACTCATTAAGGCAACTCTCCATGAAGTTTCTTGAGAAGGGTGAATTAGCCAACTTCCGTTTCCAGAAAGATTTTCTGAGGCCCTTTGAGCATATTATGAAGAAAAACAGGTATGTGCTTTGCTCTGGAAGACCCTTAGTCATATTCCTTTGTGGGGGCCCAAAAAGCCCTCCTAGCCCTAACCACATGATTAATTTTTTTCTTCCCTTGTTGATGGAAGCAAATAGAATGAACAGACTGTGATTGACATCAGTTGTCCGAAGTAAATCACACTAAGATCTCTGTGTAACTAGGAAGACAGATGACACCCTGCCTCTAATAGAAGTATGTCATGCACCCTTATTGGGGCTGGTGCTGAGGGAGTTTAGAGAAAGAACCACTGCTGAAGCATCCTCAAATAAGGACAAGAATTATGTGACCCAGCATTTCTGCCCCAGGGAGGTGATAAAGAGGTCAGGACACTTGTCCCTCCGAAGCAGCCATCCTGTTCATTCATACACTTGGCCCCTATTTATTGAGGCCTGCCATCTGTTTGGTACTACTCTAAGTGCAGAGAATACCACAATAAAAAAAACATTTAAAAATCTCTGTTTTCATTGTACCTTGAATTGATAATAGTTGCAGCTGGGTGTGATGGGTATACAGGAGTTCATTACACTATCCTCTCTACTTTTCTGTATGTTTGAAATTTGTCATAATAAAATTAAAAAACAAATCCCTGTTTATATTCCAGTGGAATAGATAAATAAATGTTTAGTACATCGGTAGTGATAATGTACTCTGAAGAACATTAGATCAAGATCAGGGGATAGGAGTGGAAGCACCTCTTTATAAAGGGCAGTCAGTGAAGGTGCGTTCGGTAAGGTGACCCTTAGGCAAAGGCCCGAACGAAGTGAAGAACAAGCCAAGAGTGGCTGTACGCTGCCTTGGCAGGAGAGTTAGGAACAGGGGGAGGAGCAAGAGCAAAAGGCCTGTGACAGGCGATGCTTGGCAGGAGTTAGAAAGCCAGAGTGGGCCGGACGTGGTGGCTCACGCCTGTAATCCTAGCACTCTGGGAGGCCGAGGCAGGGATCATTTGAGCTCAGGAGTTCAAGACCAGCCTGAGCAAGAGCGAGACCCCGTCTCTACTAAAAAAAAAAATAGAAAGAAATTATCTGGACAACTAAAAATACATAGAAAAAATTAGCTGGGCATGGTGGTGCATGCCTATAGTCCCAGCTACTTGGGATGCTGAGGCAGGAGGATCGCTTGAGCCCAGGAGTTTGAAGTTGCTGTGAGCTAGGCCGATGCCACGGCACTCTAGCCCAGGCAACAGAGCAAGACTCTGTCTTGAAAAAAAAGAAAGCCAGTGTGGCTGGGCAGAGTGAGTGAGGCAGGTAGTCGTAGAAGATGAAGTCCTTTCCAGTGGTAGCAGGATATGTGGGTCACTTAGGAACTGATGGTCATTGTAAGCACGTTGGCTTGCTGTGTGGGAGAAATGAAGCTGTTGGAGGAGTTTAAGCAAAGAAGTGAAATGGTCTGACATATTTTAAAGGATCACCCTGAATTTATCCTTGGAAAATGAGAAGCAATAGGGTAAGTTAGGAGGCCATGATAGTTGTCCAGGTTTGGACCCTGTGCACATCGTGAAGGGGAAGCCTGAGACGTGTGCTGATGAATTGGCTGTGGAGTGTAAGAGGAAGAGGTGTCAACGATGACTTTTGGGCATCACCCCTGTGTCTTTCTACTCCCCTGAAAAGTGTACTCCAGATCCGCCTGGATCTTTTTTTTTTTTTTAAGGAAAATGAGAACTCACAAGCTGGCAGGCTTCAAGCAAGAGTGGGCTGTTGAAGTAGTGAATGAAGGGGCAGCATCAATTTCCTGGATGGGTCTTTCTCTCCTGGTGTCTCTGTTCTCTGCCTTATTGTTTATTGTAAGAGAGCCAAAATTAAGCCCAGAGTCTGGCATCACCCATGACTTTAGCAAATGCACAAAAATATTCTCCAGCCTTTGGGAACACCATTGAGAGTGCCTGGGGAGACTGAGGCCTCTAATGGCTAAACCACATGCTCACACCTGGTAGCACCAGGACCCCTCATCTCCTGGCTGCAGGCCTTCCCTGCCTCTCCTGCTGTTGCCCGCCAGTTTGAAAATGGGTGCAGCAAGTTTAGAAGCGCATGTTGCCAGTCAGTCTCAGGCACCGTCGGTGGAATTATAACTTGCTGTCACATTTCCAAAAGCATTTTGGTGATATGTGTCAAGAACTTTAATGTTTTTGTGCCCTTTGACTGAGTAATTCTACACTTCTATAACTCTCCAAAGGAGTTAATTTGAAATACAATAAAGCATTGTGAGTCACACAAAATAGTTTTTTTTTAAAAATCAGATTCAATCCTGATTTTTTAATCCATCCAGAGAAAGCTGATTGAAAAATAAATAATTTTGAAAAAATCAGAAACCATCTAAATATACAAGTATTAAAGTAAGTGTTGGTACAGCCACAACATGGGATATTGTGTGTGCACCTGTTAAAAATGTTCATAGTGGTTGTGCCTGGCAGCTCACACCCGTAATCCCAGCACTTCAGGAGGCCTAGGTGACAGCATCGGTTAAGGCCAGCACTTCAAGACCAGCCTGAGCAACACAACAAGACCCCATCTCTACAAAAAATTTTCACAATTAGCTGGGCATGGTGGGACACACCTGTAGTCCCAGCTACTTAGGAGGCTGAAGCAGGAGGATTGCTTGAGCCCAGGAGTTTGAGGTTGCTGTGAGCTATGATTGCGCCACTGCACTCTAACCTAGGCAACACAGCAAGACCCTGTCTCACACACACACAAAATGTTCACAATGTTTCTAATGTGGGAAATGCTTAATAATTTGGAGAAAAATGCAGGATATAGAATTTGACGAAGAGTACAATATAGTGAAATGTGTCTCTCCATATAAAATACCACATGTAAAGGAATTTTTTTTCATTATACTTTCTCTGCATTTTTCAGAACTTCTACTATCATTACATGCTGCTTTTAATAATCAGGCAAAAACCATTTTAATGAATATATATAGTTCTTGTCAACAAGTTGCTGAATTTCCCATAAGGAGGCAACCATGAATTCAATTTTATTATCGAAGTTACCTAAGTATGTTGTCAGTCCTCCATTATCTGCAGGTGGCATGTTTATCTTGTGGACTTTTAGCTGATTTTTTAACTCTTTCGACATTCTCTTTGCCTTCTCTAAATGACCTTTCTGATTATGAGTTGTTATGCGTCTAGAAGACAAACATGAATGTTGTTTTAAGACAGATGAAATTTAAAAAATCAAATCTGCAATCCCAAGACCACTGTACTGACTTTCAAAGCTAGTACTATAGAAACAATAGATTTATATAGCTTACCTTTTTCTATTCATAAAATAATAGAGTTCCCCCATAATTGTATGTCTTAATAGGTTGTGAGACATATATGCTAATCTATTGCCTGTATTTAGCTGTAACCATGTTTAACCATGCAGCTGTTTCAGAAAATAGGCCATGCATTCTATCTTCAGGTTTTGTTTTGTAATAATTAAAAATATTACATCTTAAATGATACATGTATACTCCAGTCCACATATATGTGTTGATCATGCATGTATATTCCTGCCCAAAAATCTAAGAGGATACACAGGAAGAATTTAGTAATGGTTATCTCTGGGTGGCAGAATTATAGATACATTGGTTGAAATATTTTGGGCCAGAGAAACTGACCAGCAGTAACCACAAGGCTGTGCATTATTTACATAACAAGAAGTCAGAGGCAGGCATCCCAGCTTTGGTTCCGTAGCCCAAATTGTCGGTGGAAACCCAGGCTCTTTCCATCTTTTTGTTCTGTCATCCAAAGGGTCAGCTTTTCAACCTTGAGTTTATTGTTTCATGATTGCAGGGTAGTGGATCTAGCTCTAGGCATTGTGCCAGGATCAGAATGGGAATGAGAGGAAAAGTGGCAGAGCCTTAATGAATGTGGATTACTGTGTGCTTTGGCAAATGGTTTTTTTAAGCGCTGCTTTTAAGAAATGAGCCGTGTTCATTTCTCCCAACTCTCCAAAGTACAGATGACACGGCTGCCCCATTTCTTCCTCAGGTCTCCGACCATCCGGGACATGGTGATCCGCTGCATTGCCCAGATGGTGAACTCCCAGGCAGCGAACATCCGCTCAGGCTGGAAGAACATTTTTGCTGTGTTCCACCAGGCAGCCTCTGATCACGATGGGAACATTGTGGAGCTGGCCTTCCAGACCACGGGCCACATCGTCAGTAAGTGGCTGTGTTCCCTCATTACAATGTCCCACCTGCAAGTCTAGAAGGGTGGTCACTTACTTGCTGTCTCTTTTCCTTACTTTAGCTCATTGCCTAGCACATAATAATATGCCAGGCAGTGTTCTAAGCACTTGATATGTATTAGTCCTCATTTCATCTGTTTTGACTTTTTCCTTGCCTTCTCTAAGTGGTCTTTCCTATTATCAGTCAGTATGGCTCCAGCAGACAAAGGTGAATGTTATTCTAAGCCAGATAAAATTTTAAATTCAAATTTGCAGTCTCAAGGCCACTCCAGTGACTATGAAGGAAATAGTCACCCAGTCAGTCCTCAGTGTTGGCAGATTCCACGTTTGAGAATCACCTGTTCACTGAAATGTATGCTGCAACTCCAAAACCAGTACTCACGGTGCTATTGTGGTCATTTGCTGGCGTGCGCATGCACAGAGCAGCAAAACACTTGAGTCATCCAAGGCGCACATTCCCAACCGAGGTGGAGTAGGTGACACTCTGCCTTCTTCTTTCATGTCATGTCATAAACAAGTGTGCTTTCTCTGGTCTATTGAGCACCATATTTTTCACAGTTTGTGCTTTTTGTTGGAGATTTCTCTGTTTAAAATGCTCCCCAAGCGAATTTCTGAGTGTTGGCTGATATTCCTAAATGCAGAAAGACTGTGATGTGAAAATACATGTGTTCGATTAGTTTCCTTCAGGCGTGAGTTACAGTGCTATTGGCTGTGAGTCCAATGTTAGTGAGTCAACTGTGTGTATTAAATACGGGGGGTGTCTTTAAACAGAAGCACACATACAACAGGGTTATGTATTGATCAGTTGATGAGAATGTTGTGACCAGAGACTTGCATGAACCTAACTCCGTGTTTCCTCTAGGAACAGTGGTTCAGTATTCGATAATTCAGTGTTCACAGTGACTTTATAAAACGTAACTGTCGTGAATAACAAGAGCCGACTGTGCCATTGTTTCCTCTATTTTACCAAAGAGGAAAGTGAGGCACAGAAAAGTAAAATAGAACAACTTGCCTGAGGTCACACAGCTTGGAAGTGGTGGAGCCAGGACTTGTACCCAGGCAGTCCAGCCCAGAGTTAGTGCAGTGTCTCCCTCTACCCTGGACTGACTGGGAGTCCCTGGTCCTGCCTGTGATCATATAACAAGATGTTTACTTGTTCTTCGTGGAAATTGTAAGGCACTGGGTCATCTTTGCACATAGTTGGCACTCAATAAATGTTTGTTGAATGAATGGATATTTGGGCCTTTATATCATTGCTTGAGCTCAGGAAACCAGTTTAGCCCAATCTGTATTCAACACAATCATTCATAAATAATTTAATAAGAAAAACTGTCTTCCAGAGATACTGATGCACTTTTCTTAGATTTCACAAGGATAATTATCTCTGATCTGCATGTGTGTTTTCGTCCCTGTCCCTAGATCCCGGTCTTATAAAAATGTGGCTTGTGTTTCCCCAGCAACTATTTTCCAGCACCATTTCCCTGCAGCCATCGATTCCTTCCAGGACGCTGTGAAGTGCTTGTCAGAGTTCGCCTGCAACGCTGCTTTCCCCGACACAAGCATGGAAGCCATCCGGCTCATCCGCTTCTGTGGGAAATACGTCTCCGAGAGGCCTCGGGTATGTGTGTCCCCTCCTTGCTCATCCGGGCAGTGAACAGACAGCTTCCCAGCTACTCTAAGAGATGTGTGTGCACTAAACTAGGTGTTTATTTCAGAATGCTGCCATTGCAAGGGTTTCATTATTTTGTGTATATGAAATTATTTATTTTATTCATACTGAACTGACATTCTACAGATTGTTTTTATAGAAGATAATAGTATTATAGCTTCTGAATTTTGGCAAAGCTCAAGAAGCTGGAACTTTCTATTTGAAAGAAAACAAATACCCTTTTAGGAAATGACATTATGCCATTGTGGTGTGCCTAAGAAATCACATTTAAAAATCACCTTTTGTTTTCTCCTGAAAATGTTTGGGATTTTGTTGCTATATCTTACCTTTCTAAAAGAGGCATACATAATGTTAATCCATATAAAGCACTTTAATAGTTCCTGGCCCATAGCAAGCACTCAGTAAATAAGAGCTGCTGGGGCCTGGCATAGTGGCTCATGCTTGTAATCCCAGCACTTAGGGAGACCCAGGAAGGAGGATCACTTGAGGCCAGGAGTTCAAGACCAGCCTGAGCAACATAGCGAGACACTATCTCTACAAAAAATAAGAAAAATCATCCAGGCATGGTGCTGCATGCCTGTAGTCCCAGTTACTTGGGAGGCTGAGGCAGGAGGATTGCTTAAGCCCAGGAGTTGAGGGCTGTGGTAAGTGATGATCACGCCCACGCCACTGTACTCCACCCCAGGCAACAGAACAAGACTCTGTCTCACCAAAAAAAAAAAAAAAGCTGCTGCTGCTATTATTCTAAATAGCATATATTACAATAACATTCCAGAAAGACCTAAGGTAATGAATCATCCTGGATATTTGCCAACACCATTTGACTTTTAGTGTTCTTAATGTATCATGTCCCACCCCCAGGACCCTTGTGACCTGTCCCACTCAACTTGTTCTAAAATCCACAAAGGCCCACAAGGGAAATTGTTCATGTGCCTTTTGGGACAGGTAATGATTCTGTGTCCTCTGTTCTCACTGTACCCTTGCTTAATGGAGTTTTTTAGGAGAGGAATATCCATGGGGCCTTAAAATTTATACAGTTCCCTTTCAGTTCTTTCCTTTTGCATGCTTAACCTACGTCTGAGGTGTGATTTCCATCATAGGTGCTGCAAGAATACACAAGTGATGACATGAATGTAGCTCCTGGCGACAGAGTCTGGGTCCGAGGCTGGTTCCCCATCTTATTTGAGCTCTCCTGCATCATTAATAGATGCAAGTTAGACGTACGGACAAGGTAACCATGTCCCTAGTGCGGTGGCCCCTTACGTGGCTAAAATGAGCTTCAATCACTTGCTCACCTGGCCCTGTTCTCTCCAACTCTGTGTTGTTCTCTTCCCCCACCCATTGTCTCTTCTGTGCCTGACTTTGTTACCTCCAGAGGACTCACAGTCATGTTTGAGATCATGAAGAGCTATGGCCATACCTTTGAAAAGCACTGGTGGCAGGACCTGTTCAGAATTGTGTTTCGGATTTTTGACAATATGAAGCTTCCTGAGCAACAGTCAGAGGTAGGTGATGACTATGGTACTGACCTGAATATGATAGGGAGAAAAGTCTGGCCTATATCTACCTCTGGGGGTTTCATAGTCATCTACCCCGAGTTCCTAAATACTGAGCTACTTAAGGTATGTTTGAAAAATAGAGACATCCTTCCTGGCACTCTACCACCAGTATCAGCTGGTCCTCAGAGACTCTCCCCATCTTCAGAAGAATGACAGGAAATAAATCACCATGGTCTGCTGCTTGGCCCTCAGGCATCATGCCTGCCACTGCAGCAGGGCTCCTCACTGGTCACAGTTTTTTTCGTAGCAACTTCTGAACAGTCAGTAGAAAGTGGAATGTTTCTGGTCCTTCATGGTTTTAATGAAGTTATGTTTGGAGACAATGTTGAATATTAAGCCTTTTCTTTAAAGGACATTTGATGCCTGTAGGTGTTTTTGTTATTTGTCCCTTAGAGGTAGAGGGGTAGGGAAAGGCTATTCTATCTCAAGATTTTTAGATGGGAGAATAACTTTTTTATCTTGTTTTGGGAACACCATTCCCTCCATCACCCCAATATAAAAGTAACATGCTTAATATGGAATATTAGGCATATACAAAAAAATTCATATTTTACCATCCAGAAATTAATGTTTTGGCAAATTTTCCTCAGTCTTCTAGGTGGTTTAAATATGGTCGATGTCATAGTATAGATGGAGGTTTCTGATCTTTTTTCAATTTAAAAATAATTAAAAGTTTTCCTTGTTATAAAACAAATACAAGGCTGGGCACATGGCTCATGCCTGAAGTCTTAGCACTCTGGGAGGCCGAGGTGTGGGGATCGTTTGAGCTGAGGAGTTCGAGATCAAGCACAAGACCCTGTCTCTACTAAAAATAGGAAAATTGGCCAGGTGCGGCGCCACGTCCTGTAGTCCCAGCTACTTGGGAGGCTGAGGCAGGAGGATTGCTTGCGCCCAGGAGTTTGAGTTTGCAGTGAACTGTGATCACACCGTGCACTCCAGCCCGGGCAACAGAGTGAGAGACTGTCTCAAAAGAAAAAAAAACATTCATTATAGAAAAATCAGAAAACAGACAAAAATAAAGAAAAATTTATAGACCCATAGTCCCAGTCTTCCACAGGCAGCCACTGTTAAGCCCTTCATGTCCTGCTCGCGCATGCGTGCGCGCACGTGTGTGTGTGTGTACATGTGTTTGTGATCCACCTTTTTTTTCTTTCTACAAAAATGAAATCCTACCACACATATGCAAACTGCTCTTTAAACTTAATACATGAATGTTTTTCCACACTGTAACTTTTCTCCTACGATGACTTTAACAGCTGCAAAATATTCCTAGTTGTGGACGTTCCATAGTCGGTCGACATTTGGGTTGTTCCCAGTTCTTCCGGACAGCACTGAAATGACCAGTTTTTATAGCTACACTTGTACTTGTGTTATTTTGGGGTTTTTTTGTGTTTTAGGACAAGTGGCCCAACTGCCAGGTTTAGGGCTTGCACTACTGAGCCTTTGATACATACCGCTAAGCTGACCTCTAAATAAATCTGTAGCCATTTACACTTCTGTCAGCAGTGCCTGAGAGTTGCTATTTCTCCATGCTCATTCTGGCTCTTCATATTTTAATTTGTTTAATTGGTGCTAATTTGCTAGGCGAAAAGTATCACACTAAAAAAATTTTTTAATTGCTAATGAGGTGGCATATTTTCCATCATAGCATCAATCATTCTTTTATGAATTGCCTTTTATATCCTTAGTTCATCTGTTGGGTTATTCATCTTTTTCCTATTGATTTATGAGTTTTTAAACATGTAGGTAATATAGCATAGTCTTCCATGAGTTGCAGATCATTTGCTCACTTTGTTGTTTTTATTTCCTTTTTATTTTTGGAAAATTTTAGTTTTAAGTAACCAAATCAATCACTTTATTTCCTTTCTGGCTTCCACTTTTGGAATCATGCTTAGCAAGTCTCCCCTTTTCCATGATTTTATAAATATGCTTCTATATATCCTCTGGTAATTTCACAGCATCATTTTTAATATTTAATTTTTGGTTTAAGGTATGAATTTTAGCATAATCTCATATTCTTTTTTTTAAAGTATCATTTTGAATAACTGTTTATTCTGTCATATGTCTGTACTTAATGCCCATATTGCTGCACTTTTGTTTATATCTGTATTTACAGTTTATAAAATGCCATCTTTATTAGTAAACCTTTGTTCACAAATCTCATGATTATTTCTTTAGGGTCGATTTTTGGAAGTATTGTTACTGAGTCAGCCGGTATGAACATTATTAAGACTATTCATACATATTGCCAAATTGCTTTCCAGAACAGTTTTGCTAATAGGGTTCAAGAATGCCCATCTCACTGCAAAGAGAATGGCTTTTAAGCAGTATCTTTTTATTGTTTCTCCAGAAATCTGAGTGGATGACAACCACCTGCAATCATGCACTTTATGCTATTTGTGACGTATTTACCCAGTTTTATGAAGCTTTGAATGAAGTTCTTCTTTCTGATGTATTTGCACAATTGCAGTGGTGTGTAAAACAAGGTATTCTTTAACTCTCTAGGCATCATTTTTCTTACATAGTCCTTAATGAGAGGTTAATTTTTTCAATATGTAAAAGCATGGACGTAATATGAAGGACTACAATATATAATTTAGTTGGTAAAAATATATATTTTTAAATTTAATTAGAAAACAATCTCCCATCCCCAGTTTATAAAGCATTTCTTTAAGATTAAGACGTAGTTATTTTTGTATTTTTGGAGTGCAGTAAAAAAAAAAAAAAGATGTAGCTTTGTGCATTATAATATTCTTTCTACTTTTGTATAAGTTTAAAATTTTCTATAGTAAAATGCTTTTTAAAATGTACTATTGTAGTCAAGATCAACAGCTTCATCAGTGGACAATTTTTTGTTTGAATAGTTATGTGTTTATTTTAGTGTGTATCAGGAAAAATTTCTAACTAGCACATCAGACCTGGATTCCATACATAATTTTTGCTTAGGGCAAAGCTAAATTTAGTTAAATTTTTCAAAAAGTTCGAGACCAGCCTGAACAACATAGAGACCCCGTCTCTATAAAAAATAGAGCTATCATGATGGCACTGGACTCTATCTGGGGCAAGAAAACAAGACCCTGTCTCAAAAAAAAGAAAAAAAAAGGAAAAGCCTACAAACCCACCTGTTACAGTCTCCACCTCACAATATAAACTATTTGGGAGCTGGTTGGCATCAAAACAGCAGTAGAAGTTTAATGATAGGTATTGCTTTATTTTGCAGATAATGAACAATTGGCTCGATCAGGTACAAATTGTTTAGAAAACTTAGTAATATCCAATGGAGAGAAATTCAGCCCTGATGTTTGGGATGAAACATGCAACTGTATGTTGGATATTTTCAAAACAACTATCCCACATGTGTAAGTGTTAATGGAATTATTACAATTTATTTGGTGGATATCGTAAAGCTCCTGCTTCCTTTGACACTGAACATTTTCCTTCTCTTCCATTCCCTTAAGTTTGCTGACATGGAGACCTGTAGGAATGGAGGAAGATTCATCAGAAAAACATTTGGTAGGATTTTTCTTTTTCTTTGTCTTTTCTTTCTTCTCATATCTTAGTAAAAGATTAACAGCCTGAGCAACATACTGAGACGCTGTCTATACCAGAAATAGAAAAAACCAACCGGGCATGGTGGTGCATACCTATGATGTGCTACTCAGGAGGCTGAGGCAGGAGGATCACTTGAGCCCAGGAGTTTGAGGTTGCAGTGAGCTATGATGACGCTACTGCACTCCAGCCTGGGCAACAGCAAGACCATGTCTCAAAAAAAGATTAAAAAAAAAAAAGTATAATGAGCCTATACAATTTATACTTTCTTGATAAGAAGTGAGTTAAAAAGGTTATAATCTCTAAACATAATATGTTTGTTAACATATTTGTTAATTTGGGATCAATTGGCACAGTTTATTAACACCATTGTGAGTATTTTTCCATATTCTTAACTATTCTTTGAGAATAGCCTTTTCAGCTGATGCATGTTATTATAATGTCTTTAACTAATTCTCCCTTGTTAGACTCTCCTAATAGGAGAGTCAGTTCTAGTGACAGTTCTAGGTCAGTTCTAGTGTTTCACCGTTACAAATAATGCTATGATGTGACTGTCCTTATTTCTTACCCTCCTAAATAAATGGTGCTTTCCTCTCCACCAAAGAAGTGGTAGTTCTTACTTATTGTGTGAGACTACTTAAAGAGGTTTTAATTCAAATCTCACTTTAAAATACTTTGGTTTACATGGGGACATTGAATTATTAACTTTTATTCCCAAGTAACTCTAAGGCCATTCGATTTTAAAAGGCATTTGGGACATAGCAACTTAAAAACGAAGCACATTATTTAAACATTTTCTGTTTCTTAACTCTGTCTTCGGCTATCAACTTCTTTAAAAACTAGTTACTGCACTACTCATTTATTTTTTAACTTGATCTCAATAAAAATTTGTCACACTTATTGTTAAATCATAATACATAGAGAAATGTCCTTTGAGTTGAAATAAGAAAATGTGAAATTTTAATAGGGGGAGAAATAATTGAAATTCTTAATCTCTCCTATGCAGCCTTGAAGAAGTGCTACATTAAGCATCCAAGTGTAATTTTGCTTTGAGCTGAGCAAGGCACTTAAATTCGGGCCAGGCTGGCTGTGTTAAAACAGGCACATCTCTGCCCAGGCACTGACTTAAAATGAAGAAACGTGAGCATTATGTTTCTCTCTGGTTTACATTTAGGATGTGGATCTGGACCGCCAGTCTTTAAGCAGCATAGATAAAAATGCCTCTGAAAGAGGCCAGAGCCAGCTCTCTAACCCAACAGATGACAGCTGGAAGGGCAGACCATACGCAAGTAAGGCCACTTTTTTATTTATTTTAAGTAAGTAACACATTTACCTGATTCAAATATTCAGAAGGCACAGAAGGGTAAACATGATAAGCCACCTTCTACCCCTGGGCCTCGGTCTACCAGTTCCCTTCCCTGTGGCAGCCAATGTTACCAGCTTGTCATGTACCTTTCCAGGGTCATTTTATCCACGTGCAAGCAAATACATACACATATACATTTACATACATACATATCTAGTACATATGACTTCTCCTTTCATTTTTATACAAACTATGGAATGCTACACATTATTCTTTGTTTACTTAATATATCTTAGAGATCATTTAAAATCAGTACATAAGGAGCTTTCACTTCTTTTTATGCTATTGTCTGTTACCCAGTATGTAGATGTAACTTTATTTACTTAATTGGGCCCCTACTAATGAACATTTATATTTCTAATCTTTCGCTGTTAGGAACAATACTGCATTGAATAACCTGATACACATGTCAGTTGTGAGTTTATTTAATAAGTTCCTAGAAATAGAATCATGGGGTCAGTGAATAAGTGCATTTGCTATTTTGACAGATGTTTCCAAATTGCTGTCTGATAAGATTGTGCCTGTTTACATGATCTTTGGGAGCACTTAGATGAAATTTGGTAACTTTGGAGTAATTTTAATTTGGAATTTTCTTATGAGTGAAATTGAGCAGTTTTTCATATATTTGAGAGCCACCTTCTCGTCTATGAACTCTGTAATCTTTTAACATTTGGTATCTATTGTTGGTCCTTTCTTTATTGGTTTAGAGGAGTTCCTTATGTACTAAAAATCCTTTTTCTGTATATAAGTTTCAGATTACTTCTACCAACTTGTCTCTTAATGTTGCTTATGGTATGTTTTACTATCTAGCATTTTAAAAAATAGATTTAACAGTGGTAACGTGCCAGGCACTGTACTGTGTGTTTCGTGTATGTGATCTCATTTAATCCTTATATTACTATTAATACTGGCCTTTGAAGAGGGACTGTTTTACATTTGAGTGAACTGGGGCTTAGACAGATGCTGTAACTTGTCAATATGTAGTAGATAGAGTTGGGATTCAGACACACTTTTAGCAGACTAAGGAATCAGAACTTATAAAGTGTTATTCTGGACCTTTGAAAGTTGTGTGCCCCTTTGTTTGCCTTTATAGCAGTCCCACCCCGACCTCAACATGCCAGGCTGTAGGTGTTAACATTGAAGTTAACTTCTGAAGCAGCACGGTAGACAAAAGCAGTGTGTGGTCACCATTTTCTTTAGAAGGAATAAAAGTAGTCACCCTTGAAATCCATTAAAGAGACACCATGTTGGGACTGATGCGCTGCCTCTCAGTAACTGCTGCACAGCCAGTTTCTCTCCAGTGTCCAGTGATAGGATGATCTCTTTTTCTTCATCAGCTCCAGATAAAGTGGTTAGCTTGTGTGAGGAGGCCAAGTGTACATTCTTTCAAAAGGAGAACCACTCTCAGCGCAGCAAGATGTCTGCACTCTGAGGAGTGCCTGGGACTTGACTGCCCTCCTGCTCCCCCAGGGAATATTGCACTTGCTCCTCCCAGTCTCCCAGCTCAGCCTCCCTTCTGGGCATAAGTTCAGGCAGGCAAAATCTTTGCACCATTAGTATCATTTCCTTTCTTCCCTTTTATTTTTGGTCCAAAATGCTGTTATCAAATTGGTGTAAGTTGATGTACATCTGCTGCAACTCTACTATATTTTTTAAAAAATTAAAACATTCTGGCTGGGCGCGGTGGCTCACACTTGTAATCCCAGCACTCTGGGAGGCCAAGGTGGGAGGATCACTTGAGCTCAGGAGGTCAAGAGCAGCCTGAGCAAGAGCGAGACCCCGTCTCTACATAAAAATAGAAAAAATTAGCTGGGCTTGGTGGCATGTGCCTATAGTCCTAGCTACTCAGGAGGCCGAGGCTACAGGATGGCTTGAGCCCAGGAGTTTGAGGGTGCTATGAGCTAGGCTGATGCCACGGCACTCTACTCAGGGCAACAGAGCAAGACTCTGTCTCAAAAAAAAAAAAAAAATTAAAACATTCTGCATAGAGAATTGTTATATGTTTATATAATTTCACAAACACTTTGAAAATCTTAAAGACAGCTCGGCCGCCTTGATTTCTATCACTAAAACCTTTATTTACTGTTTTCAGCATTTCTGTCACAATAAGTTGGGAAAGGAATTTCTACTTTGGCTACAGTCAAATGAGTCAACACTTACGAAGTGTTTGACATGAGACCACCCTGCACCCCCAGGAACACAAGGATGGTTGGAGTCAGAGTCTAGTCGGTAGACAGAAACCACACTGCTAATTTGAACGGGAAAAATTCAATATAAAGAATTATTAACTAGTCAAAGGTTGCTAACCACTAAAAGGAGTAAAAGACTACTCTTAGGGATACAGAAGTAGAAAATGCAGAAAGCAGCTACTACCATTAGTGTAGACAGAAAGCGATCCCGAAACTAAGAACTTAGAAGAGCCACTCGTGTGCCCGCCCAAAACTGAGATTCTCACCTTTTCAGAGAGGCTGGTTGCTGTAGGAACCTCACGTGTTTAGGGCTCAGTCCAGAGCTGATCTATAGGAGTGGCCCGTCTGGTGGCAGAGAAACGTGCTTGCAGACACAGAACCTGCACAGCTGAGTCCCTCACCCTCTTCAGGTCTTCACTCAAATACCACATTCTCACAGAGACCTTTTCTGACCAGCTTATTTAAACTTGCAACACCACCATGACATTTCATGTCCCTGTCTCTACCTTATGTCATCATTATTTGACATACTGTATCTTATAGTTAAATATTTTATTTATTGCCTGTCAGCACCATAGGAGCAAGGATTTGTCTGGTTTTATTGATTGCCATCAGGAATCATGCCTGGCACATAGTAGGAGCTCAGTGAATATTTATACAATATTGGGTCAGTCATTATTAGGGTTAATCTTTATCATCTAATATAGATCAGAAACTGTTTGCCAGCCTCCTCATCAAGTGTGTGGTGCAGCTGGAACTGATACAGACCATTGACAACATCGTGTTCTACCCGGCGACGAGCAAAAAGGAGGATGCAGAGCACATGGTCGCTGCCCAGGTAGGAACCGCAGGCCGAGGAGCGAGGCTGCTCCAGTGCAGCGTGTGCTGGATTCAGCTCACACTGGCTTTCCGGAGCCTGCCCGTTGACATCTTCTCAGCCCCACGTTCAGTGACAGCATTTGGTAGCTCGAAATTGGCCTCGATGGAAGTTATTTATGTCACAGAAATCAGCAAACACTAGAACTTGGGGCTTCAATTTTTTTAGTCCCCGGAGAGCTGGTTAACCAACATACCACTGTTCTGATGCCACTCTCCTACCTTGGTGCTTTGAAAAAAGTGTTTTCGCAGGAACTATTTGCCGTAATTGGTAAACAGTTTATCCATAAATAACTGAGAGGGAAAATATGTATAGAAAGACACAAGTTTTTCCTTCAGAAATTTTCACGTTTTGGTTTTGTATTAAATATATGCAGCTATATATAAGAGACTCTCAAAAACAGAACTGAGTGTCTAGAAGTTGGACAGTAATCCCACACCATGAATTGCAAACCTCGGTGCTTCGGAGGCCAACAGATTCAGGGCGAGTGAGACAGGCTGGGTAGGGACTGCGGTAAACCAGAACTTTCTAGCCCAGCCAAAGCAGCGGCCACCTCCCAGCTCCGGGGGTGTGTTGCCATCCAGGTGGATTAAGTCATAACGGTATTCCAGTTTTTCAAGAGGAGCCAGAATTTGAGATTTTTTTCGTATAGGAAATCTGTCTTTTAAATATGGGAAATTAATGTAAATTTTATTACTGCTGAACAAAATACATCTGTGAGCCATAAGTGGTCCTTTTTGGTTTTTTTATTTTTTAAGTTTAAAAATCAACAGTCTTAGTATATTTACCAATTTGTGCAAACATCACCACTGTCTCATTTGAGAATATATTTACTACTGCAAAATAAATGCTATAGTCATTAGCAATCACTCCCTGTTTCCCCCTCCTTTTGGGTCCTGGCAACCACTTACCTACTTAGGTCTCTGGATTTGCCTATTCTGAACGTTTCATATAAAAGGAATCATACAATATGTGAGCTTTTGTGTCTGGCTTCTTTCATTTAGCATAATGTTTTCTAGGTTCATCTACCCTGTAGCATGTGTCCATAAAGTTATTCATTCCTCTTTTTTGCTAAATAATATTCCGTTGTATAGATATACCACATTTCGCTTATTCATTCATGAATTGATGGACATTTGAGTTATTTTCACTGTCTGGCTATTGTGAATAATGCTGCTACGAACATTTGTGTGGACATGTGTCTCGTGGACATATATTTAGGAGTGGAATTGCTGGGTCGTGTGGTAACACTCGGTCTGCCCCTTTGAGAAACTGCCAGACTGTTTCCCACTAGCAGTGTATGAAGGTTCCAGTTTCTCCACAACCTCACCAATGGTGTTGTTGCCCTTTTTTAATATTATTATTACAGCCACTCTAGCGGATGTGAAGTAGTATCTCATTGTGGTTTTGATTTGCATTTCTCCATGACTAATGATGTTGAGCATCTTTATGCTTACTGTTCATTTGCATATATTTGGAAATGTCCACTCAAATTCTTTGCCCATTGCAAAATTGTGTTACTTATCTTTTTTTGTTGAATTATAAGAGTTCTTACATGAATATATTCTAGATATACTAATCCCTTATCAGATATATGATTTGCAACTGTTTCCTCCCATTCTGTCTGTTGTCTTTTCAGCTTCTTTATGGTGTCCTTTGAAGCACAAAAGTTTTTAATGTTGATGAAGTCCAAGTTGCCTAGTTTTCTTTAGTCACTTGTGCGTTTGATATCCAGTCTAAGAAAGTGTTGCCTATTTCAAAGTCACAAAGATTTAGGCCTATGTTTTCTTTGAAGAGTTTCATAATTTTAGCTCTTACATTTAGGTCTTTGATGTGTTTTTTAGTTCATTCTTGTATGAGATGGGAGGTAGGGGTCCAACTTCTTTCCTTTGCATGTGATATCCAGTTGTCCCAGCACCATTTGTCATAAAGTCTGTTCTTTCTCCAGTGAGTTTTCCAACACTCTTGTTGGAAATGACTTCACCATAAATATAAGGGTTTATTTCTGGATTCTCTATTCCATTGTTATATGTCTATCTTTATGATAGTACATGCTTTCCTGATTATTGTAGCCTTTTAGTAGGTTTTGAAGTTGGGAAGTGCTCTAACTTTGTGCCTCTTATGCAAGATTATTTTGTCTGTTCTTTGTCACTTGCATTTCCATATGAATTTTAGGATTAGCTCATTGATTTCTGCAAAGAAATCACCTGGGGTTTTGATAAGGATTGTGTTGAATCTGTAGATCAGTTTGGGAAGTATTGCACATTCTTCCCTGTTTTAACTTCTGGCTTATAAGGAGAATGGGTCTATTTCTAGAAGTCTCAAGAAATATAAAATCTGTAATTATGTCTCAAATTTTAGGCAACATGTTCAATAAAATTTTCTAGCATTTCATACATGTTTTAAAGAGTTGGGTTTTTCTCCCCCCCTTCATGTTTGCAAACACAGTCATTTTGAGCTTATTTAGTTCAGTAATTACCTGATTGGAGGCTAAAAATGCCACTTGGGCTTTGCTTACCAATTTTTGTCTTTAGTTAGTATGTTTGAGACTCACATCTTTTATCACATATATTGCATTTTGATTTTCTCATTTTTCAATTTCTTTATAAAATAAAAAGAGAAGAATTCAATCCTGTAGCGAAATAATTGGAGACACACACACACACACACACACACACACACACACACTCCTGTTTATGCGATGAAGGCAGCACTGACGAAACTGAAACTTTGGCCAGTCGAGCCGGCCGTCCTGCAGGAGCCCAGTATGTTCCTTCACCAGCCAGTGAGCAGAGTCTCAGTGGAAATAGTTCCCGGTGTTGAGGAATGAAGTATATCTCATAGAGAGGATCGCTTTTAGAAAGTCATGACTGCCTTTGTCTGCAATCACAATGCCCAAAACCACTCCATCTTCTTCACTTAGCTCTCCTCTGTCCTCTAGCAAGACACACTGGATGCACACATCCACATAGAGACAGAGGATCAGGGCATGTATAAGTACATGTCTTCCCAGCACCTCTTCAAGCTGTTGGACTGCTTGCAGGAGTCCCATTCGTTCTCAAAGGCCTTCAACTCCAATTACGAGCAGCGGACCGTCCTCTGGCGGGCAGGTAAGGCCACACTGGTCACCATCCTAAAACATGCAAGCCTTTGGAAAATTCCTGAGATTTTAAGTGCAGCTGGAATAATTTACCAGATATTTTCATGCTTGAGGGAGAAAGAAGGGAAATGCTATGTAGATTTTATCCCAGTACCAGGGATGCTGCCTGACACACAGTAGATTCTTACTAAGAATTTGATGAAGAGCCCAGTAGGGTGGCTCCCGCCTGTAATCCTAGCACTTTGGGAGGCCGAGGTGGGAGGATCCCTTGAGCTCAGGAGTTTGAGACCAGCCTGAGCAAGAGCGAGACCCCATCTCTACTGAAATTAGAAAAAATTAGCCAGGCATTGTGGGTAGCACCTGTAGTCTCAGCTACTCGGGAGGCTGAGGCAAGAGGATCATTTGAGCCCGGGAGTTTGAGGTTGCAGTAAGCTACGATGACACCACTGTACTCTACCCAGGGAGATAGAGTAAAATTCTGTCTCAAAAAAAAAGAAAAGAAAAGAAAAAGAATTTGATGAAAAGACAAATTGAAAAAGAATTGAATAATTGAATTGATCTAGTGAGTCAAGAAGTTTTACATTAACTTCAAAGTTAAATATATGAAAAGTGTGGCATTCTAGGAGAAACTGAAAGCATTCATAAGTTTTCTTAGGCTTTTAAGGGTTCTCTCTCTTTCCTGCCTCCAAAAATAAATACATAAATCCTGGAGGTAAATATATGTATTTTTTCAGGGGTGGTGGTAGGATTCTCATTATTTTGAACTTTGCACAAAAATGATACTTTATATAATTTTTCTATTATTACCATGACTTTAATTTTTCTCCCCAAATACCTATCTAACCCACAATTAATGTCATTTTTCTCTGTGGCTTAAAATATCCAGATATTTTATGTCTTTGCCTATAATAAGATTTTGCTCATAAGAGTGGTTTACACATCTCCTTAGCTGATTAATATTGCTTTGTTTTAAGAATGTGTGTTCTTGTATGTGTTTTGTAGAGAAAAGGTCTTGCGACTTAGAAAAATGCTAGATAGTCCTTCAGTGCAACTCAGGGAAAAAAAAAAGAAAATACTAGAATTCTGAAGAGCTGTTACATTTGAGGAGATGAAACTAATGGTTTCACCAGCTTATGAGCAAAGTCTAAATGGAGAACAGTTCGGGTCACTGAGGAATGAAGTGTATCTTACACAGAGGATAACTTTTGGAAGAGTCATGACTGCCTTCATCAGATATTACAATTGAGTTGTATTAAGAACATGAGATTTTTCAGTATTTCCTATTCTAACTAGATTACTAGTTCCCACACAATTTCTCAGCATTATCCTAGAAATGTGTACTATTTATGTGACTATCTGATCTGTAGGTTTTAAGGGCAAATCTAAACCCAATCTCCTAAAACAAGAAACCAGCAGCCTGGCCTGTTGTTTGAGGATCCTGTTCCGAATGTATGTCGATGAGAACCGCAGGGATTCCTGGGAAGAAATACAGCAGCGCCTTTTAACGTAAGGTTGATTTCTAATTAAATTTCATATCTGTCATATACAAAATGCATCATAATACTGCAAAAAGGAGAAAAATGCCTACATGCTGACATCTCGTTTTCCTTTTTATTTTTTCCTTTTATTTAATGATTCTTCCATTTCACTTTTCTTAATGCCCTGGAAAAGGCAGGGCCTCATGTGCTTCACGCATGAGCCCTCCTTAAGGCACAGAAACATGGGCAGTGAAAAGCGCTCTGACCTCAGAGTTAGCACGCTGGAGTGAAGTCCTGACTCTGGTTAAAGACCTGTGGCCTTGGGCAGGTCACTGTTCCTCTTGGAACAAGGTCCTCTTTAGAGTTACTGTTAGCTCTAACATCCCATCTTTCCTTCTTTCCAAGAAGAATATATTAGAATCATATAGATATCAGCATGTGCCCATGTCAGTTACACAGAAATACACGGAGACCGGCAGGGAGACAGTGGGATACCAGTGAGGTAGCCCAGCCAGAATAGGGGGTCTTGGCTACCCAGCTTCCTGGGCATCCAGCAATATGCTGATGTCTAAGCTTCCTTTAAGATCTAAAAACAGAATCCCACAGTGCTGGCAACCACCATGTGGTAAGACACACACTGTCCTGAACTACTAGTTAGAGTGTACAGTGACATGACCTTTCTGGAAAGGAGATCTTTCTTTCAGGAGCCCTAAAGTGTTTGTTTTCTTTGACTCAGTAATTCCACTGTTACAGAATCTACTTCAGGAAATATTTTAGAAATAGGAACCAGGACTCCCACACAGACTATTCATTTGCAGACTTATGAGGAGAAATAATTATAAACAGCTCAACTGTGGAATGGATAACTAAATTATGGTATGTCCTAAATTATGGTATATATGATTGAATATTTACGGCCATCAAAAATGAAGTTTTTAGGCTGGGCGCGGTGGCTCACACCTGTAATCCTAGCACTCTGGGAGGCCGAGGCAGGTGGAGCGTTTGAGCTCAGGAGTTCGAGACCAGCCTGAGCAAGAGCGAGACCCCGTCTCTACTGAAAAAATAGAAAGAAATTAGCCAGACAACTAAAAATATATAGAAAAAGTTAGCCGGGCATGGTGGCGCATGCCTGTAGTCCCAGCTACTCGGGAGGCTGAGGCAGGAGGATCGCTTGAGCCCAGGAGTCGGAGGTTGCTGTGAGCTAGGCTGACGCCATGGCACTCTAGCCCGGGCAATAGAGTGAGACTCTGTCTCAAAAAAACAAAACTGAAGTTTTTAAAAGATAATTTTCCTTCACATAGGAACATGCTTATAATAAATTTCACCAAAAAGGGGGGAAGATGCAAAACTGTTGTGATTTTAAGCAATGTTTTTTTGTGTGTTCTTTTTTGTTGTTGTTTTTTCCCTACAGACAGGATCTCACTATGTTACATTAATTAAAGGAACGCCAATGGCCCATTTCAACTTAGGCCCAACAGAGAATTACCTACATAGTCTCATACAGTATCTCTAAAGGAGATACATAAATGTCAAGTTTTTGGCATAATATGTTTTTTAAAAAGTAATTATTTCTGATTATGAGGAAAGAACAGTAGATTTTGTTTTTTGCTTTTTTTTTAAGAGACAGGTCTCACTCTGTCACCCAGGCTGGAGTACAGTGGCATGATCATAGCTCACTGAAACCTCAAACTCCTTGGGCTCAAGCAATTCCTCCTGCCTTAGCTTCCCAAGTAGCTGGGACTACAGGCACATGCCACCATACCCAGCTAATTTTTTTCTTTCTTTTCTTTTTCTTTTTTTTTTTTGGTAGAGACAGGGTCTCCACAGTGTTACCCAGGCTAGTCTTGAACTCCTAGCCTAAAGCATTCCTCCCTTTTCAGCCTCCTACTGCTTCGGCCTCCTACTCCTGCAAGAACAGCAGTTATATAATTAACTGTGAATAAAAAGCTCTTGTGCTAATTGTGCTGCAGACATTGATTGAGCCCAGCCCTGGCCATATGCCAGGCCTGACCTATCTTTATCATATTTATTTAATCTTTACAACAACCCTTGAGTTTGGTACAGTTATTTATTTCCATTTTATGGCTGGAGAAAGTGAGGCTCAGTGATTTGCCCAAGATAGCACAGCCAGAGCAGGTGCTCAATAAATGCTCATTGCAAGAATAAGTAGTTCTCCCCTGCATGTGAGATGTTAATCAGTTGTTTGATGTGCCTCCCCCTCTCTAATTCTTCTAGTGTGTGCAGTGAAGCTCTT
This sequence comes from Indri indri, assembly GCA_004363605.1. Classification (NCBI taxonomy): domain Eukaryota; kingdom Metazoa; phylum Chordata; class Mammalia; order Primates; family Indriidae; genus Indri; species Indri indri. The sequence goes on from RJWJ010002129.1 coordinate 90,818, forward strand.
GCCTATTTCATCACGGTGAATTCCGAAAGCCATCGGGAGGCCTGGACAAGTCTCCTGTTGTTACTTCTAACTAAAACCCTCAAAATAAATGATGAAAAGGTATAAACAAGTAAACTCTGATGTCTCCTCTAGGACATAAGGTTTGGGTTGGCTTTTCACTCAGAGTTTAAAGTAACTTTTCTCAGTTCTGCCAAGGATGGTTCCATGACTAGCACCATTCTAGATGCACTGGAGATAAGTTAATTCATTACAAACAATGGATGCCTTGGGATATTAGGGCTTTTTTTCTAGAAGAACCTCAGTTGAGAAAGGCTGAAGTTTAAACCAGTGTGTTGCTGTTAGGAAGAATATGGTCATTTTCAATGCGGGACAAGAGGGTTAAGATTGTGAAGCACTAGGTTTAGACCTAGGAACTTGCTTTACAAAATGAAAGAGCTATTGACTTTGGGTAGCAAGACTATCCAAATATAATAAAAAGAAGTTAAATATAATTAAAAGAAGTTTTAATTTGCAAGTTTTTTTTATTAACTTTCTAATAGCAAGAAAAAGAAGCTCCAGGGTGAGATGAACACTCTTAAAAAACTGGTGCAAAAAAATAGTTCCGTGTCTAATTTTCTCTCTCTGCTTCTCTCCCACCTCAAGTTCAAAGCACATGCTTCAACGTACTACCCCTACTTGTGTGAGATTATGCAGTTTGACTTGATCCCTGAGCTCCGAGCAGTTCTGCGGAAGTTCTTCCTCCGGATAGGTGTTGTGTATAAGATATGGATTCCAGAAGAGCCATCGCAGGTACCAGCAACACAGTCTTCAATATGGTAGCCCTGGCCCCTCTGGGCCACTGCTGCAGCTCTGCAGAGTGTTCATCATGCCATCTCTGACTGGCACATCTTGGGAAGGGTCATAGAAACAAAGAGTAGGCATCTTGGATCTCAGAATGGCCGGGATAAGGATGGCCTCTATGCCGGTCCCATCACAGTCCCCGACTAAGGCTTGTGGTATTTTATTAAACTGTTGCGTACCCAGTTAACACAGCCTTGAGAAATGTTTGGTTTTGGCCAGCAGAACTCTCGTCTACTTTTTTCTTCATCTCTGTCATTCCATTTTACTGATTAAACTGTCAAATCTGTCATTGCAAATGTCATCATTTTCTAGCAAAGTCCCATGATTGGCTATAAATGTTTTGTCAGAAGAAGTCACTCTCCTTGAAAATCCTGAACATAGTTGTATAGGTGCGTGATTATTAGAGAGTATGTTAATAAAATTTCTTATAATGGCTAACTGCCATCTAAAATATGCTGGGGTTTTTTGTTGTTGTTTGAGTGTGTTAGAGAAGTTTGAGTGTTTTTGTCAGTTATGAGTCAGCGGTAGTTAGATTAGTTTGGGGAAAGGTAGGGAAAGGAAGCGTTGTTCTCTGTGTTTTGTTAATGTCCAAGTGATTTTTAAAGTATTTTACAAAAAGATATTATTGAAGATTTGATTGAAGGCAGAGTTTAACAATTAAGTTAGAATTAAGAGCTCGCAAGGTTAAAAACGAATGTAGTGCCTTGTGGCGCTCCCTGTTTTAGTGACTTGGGGAGGACAAGTCTATAGGAAAAAGTAAACAATTTAATGAAGATGATTAGCCTTCCTTGAAGTAAGTATTTGTGGATGGGTATTGAATTAAAATTTCCAGAATACATTGTCCATCTCACACACTCTGAAATCTAATATATGAAGTAGTACTAAAAATGAAGTAGTAATTTAACCAGAGTTCATTTATCTTTGAGTAAACATTTTTATTTTTACCTCAGAAGAGTGTACTGATGGTTAGTAGCGCTGCTTTGCACAGTCCCCATTACAGGGCCCTGGAGGTAGGCACAGTAACTGTGCATGAGAAGACCTGCTCCTGTGAACCTCCTCAGCCAGATGTCCTGGGTGGAACCAGCGCTGTCCTGGGGCCAGCACAGCTGAACTGTGACAGCGGCAAGGAGATGGCGTGCGCCCAGCATATCTGTTCATTTGAGCCTAGGAGCTGAATTCTTTGGCAGGGTTAGATTCTGAGGTCCTTACTGTGTTAATGATGGTGCAATACTCTAAACTGCAGTAGAACTGAATTCCTATGCAGCCTGTGCAAAAGTGGGCAGTAAGCAAGTACAGCCCAAAGCCTGCAAGCAGTGTATTTGGAAGCTTAATTTATTCTGAGTCCATGAGAAAGAGAACACGTACGTCATCCTCTGCCCTCATCCACTGCTTGCCCAGAGCAGATGGAGCATTAGAAGAAGTGTTACACGGAGTGATTGAAACATTCAGACTTCTACCTACACTCTTTAGTCCTGTAAATTGGGTTGTATTGATGTCAACTCTGGTGCCTTAGAAGTTAGTAGTTTGGGAACCTATCTGTAAGTAAGATCGGATATTTTTTCTTTCTAGAGAAGGATTTCTGGTGCTTTTGCTTGCTAAGAGACCAATTTCTTAAATTTGTTTTGTTTTTGTTTTTAACAGCCTTGAGAAACATTTGGTTTTAGCCAGCAGAACTCTTGTCTACTTTTTTCTTTCCCAAAAAGTATTTTAATTTCTCTACCAAAGAAAAAAAAAGCATGTTTAGGTTTTTACATTATTTACATACATTGGATAAGAGGAGCTATATAATTTAGCAGGAAAGAACTATGGGAGAATATTTGTGAATGGCAAATGTTAGCACATTGGACTTAACTTGTCCTGGAATCTGTTACATCTTTACACTGCACCGGGAAACCCGCTTTCCCTAGTATCATAGTTTATCACAACCTCAAAAAGTCAGTCATCTATCTCCATTGATTTTTGTACTAAAGGTATAAATGGGGAATATGCATGTTCATTCATTAAGTACATCTTGCATACAGCTATATCCCTGATTAGTGATTTTTCCTTTCCCTCTGAGGTTCTCATATGGCATTTTCTTCATCAAATGTGACTTACAAGATTTTTTGAGTGTATTCTTGCTGTCTCTTTAATTTTTGCCTCTTGCAGGGTAGGGAACGTGTCAGTACATTTTATTGCTGAAACTTTCAGGCTTGAATTTCTTAATTTTGTCTTTTCAAAGATTTAATTTTCCAAATGAGGCATTTTAATTGTACCAGCAATGGACTTTTAAAAAACTGGATATAAAACCATTCAGGGTAATTTTTCTTGTCAGCAGACAGTGACGAACAGAGGAAATTTTTCCAGTAATAAGCCATTCCGCCTAAATTCTTTTTTGTGAATAAATCTGTTCTTTCTCATGGTAAATGTGGCTTGTGCCACTCAAACACTAGGGAAAAGGGTGTGTGTGACTCCGCAACAGTGAGCCAGGACACCATTCATTTAACAGAGTTATGGAGGAGAGTGAAGCATTTTCCAAGGCCTTATTTCTTTTTCAGAATGCTTTAAGTGTTGATTATATGTTCTGGGTCTCTAGAGAAGTTTTTATTTGTTGTAATACTGCTACTTTGAGCAATTTTTTCTTCATCTTCTGTTAGGGAAATCACCAGCTCTGGCATCTTAACAACAAACCATGGATGGGAAATTTTATTTCTAATATGCATCTTTACAGTCAAATACACCTTTTCCCTGTACTTCTTACATATGACCAAAGAACATACATTATGAAAATTGTATAATAATATCTGGAAACACAACATTTTCCTCTGACAGGGGACTTTTGTACAAAATGCAAAAAAAACTAAACTTTTTTTGTTCTTTTGTGATTATGGCTATATATTTAGTAGTCTTTATAGTTATTAAAGGAACCTGCTGACAAGTGAAAGTATGATGATCTCATTCAAATGTTTGTTGTTACGATGCAAATGGATATTGGTTTCAATAGAAGCTGGATCCTTAATACTACATTTCTGAATTCTGTTTTAATATTTGTGTTAAAGTAGACATAGCTCGAACTTACATGAAATCCTAGAGATTTGTTATTAGCAGCTTTGCAATTTGGGAAACAAAAAAACCAAAGCTGAATATTTTAAAGAATGAATACATCTGGAAGTCTTTGCTCTCCAAAAACAAAAAGAAACAAAACACTCTTTATCAAAGGTGTAGTTTTTCTCAGTGTTCTAATTTTTAAAAAATTTTATCTTCATATTTGCATAAAATATTTCTTTATGTGCAAAACGTATGTTTTACCTCCATAAAATGCCTAAAAGTTAGTTAATAGTTACTTTGGTTTAATCTATACACAATGATTAAGTGCATTTAATATTAGTAATTTAATGAAAAGCATTCCTTGCCCAATGGATGTATACATTTTTGAAAGAATAAGCAGAATTATATAATATGAAATGCTATGTAAATTTTTCTATGTAAAAACATTATGTATAATACTGTTAAAATATCCCATGCTTTGATCAGGTGGTAAATCAATAAAGTTTTAAAAAGTATAGCTGTTTTTAATGTAGTAATTAAAAAAATGTATATCAAGCCATATGTATTATTTGGTTAGTTTGAGTTTGTTCTTAAGGCAGGTATAAGCTCGTAGTTTTCAATTGGTGGTAAAATTTGGCCTCTGTATTAAATAGAATTATTAATGGGAGAACATTAATTCTGAGTCTTAATTTTTATATGTCCCCCCAGGAAGGGGAAAAAAATCCAGTCATGAGAAGATTATTATATATCTCTTGAATACACTTTAACTTTTTTCTTTTTTTTGAGACAGAGTCTTGCTCTGTCACCCTGGGTAGAGTGCAGTGGCGTCATCATAGCTCACTGCCACCTCCAACTCCTGGGCTCAAGTGATCGTCCTGCCTCAGCCTCCCGAGTAGCTGGGACTACAGGTGTGCCACAACACCTGGCTAATTTTTCTATTTTTCATAGAGACGGGGTCTCATTCTTGCTCAGGCTGGTCTTGAACTCCTGAGCCCAAGCGATCCTCCTGCCTCAGCCTCCTAGAGTGCTAGGATTACAGGCTTGAGCCACCACACCTGGCCCCACTTTAACTTATTAATTTGACCAATGGTTAGTTCACCAAAAGACAGAAATCTATTGTCATGGCATTGAGGGCAAGACTGGCAGGGTGGCCAACTGGGCACCAAGTAGGGGGCAATTCTAAAGGTTCATGCGGGGTGCTCACCTATAAGGACAGGAAAACCCAGGCTTGGGTTTACCACCTCTGAATTCAGAATCCATTCTTTATGAAATATGCTAAAGTTGTAAACCATTATTATACTTAAAATGTTACACTGCTGAAATTGGCTAAATACATTCTCATCTTTATTAACTGGAGTAAAACTGCTAAATTTTACTCCAATGAATTACTATATGGTACTAAATTTCAGGTACACCCAGTAAAGAACAAAAAAACAGCCCTTTCTTTTGGAAAAGGCTTCTAAAGAGTCTTTATCTCTTCTGAGCAGATAGGCCTGGGTTGTATCTAGAACAGTGTTTTCCAACCTGCTGCCAACCAGTGGTTTTCAGTTCTGTCCCTAGGTGACAGAGGGGACATGTGGCAATATCTGGAGATGTTTCTGGTTGTCTCAGCTGGTGGGGGAGGGGGAGCAGCAACAGCAACTGGCATCTGGTGGGCAGAAGCCAGGGATGCTGCTAAATGGCCGCCATGACAAGGAATTTACCCAGCCCCAAATATTAATGGTGCTAAGGGTGAGAAACTCGGAACTAAAGTGACTTCCTTCCTCTCACAAGTATCTTTCAGCATGGTAGTGTAGGGCCCAAAAGTCAGTTTGTGGCAGGTAATTGCCAGCTTTCTTTGGCCTTCCTATTAATTTAAAAAAAAACAGGCAGGGCGCGGTGGCTCACGCCTATAATCCTAGCACTCTGGGAGGCCGAGGTGGGAGGATTGCTTGAGGCCTGAAAAAGACCCCATCTCTACAAAAAGTAGAAAAAATTAGCCAGGCATGGTGGCAAGCTCCTGTAGTTTCAGCTATTTGGGAGCCTGAGGCAGGAGAATCGCTTGAGCCCAGGAGTTTTAGGTTAAGGTGAGCTGTGATAATGCCACTGCACTCTAGCCAGATGACAGAGGGAGCCTCTGTCTCAAAAAAAAAACAACAAAAAACAAAACTTCTGCTTCTCCATTTTTTGAAGGAGAAGATGCTGGGATCACTGATTGAGGAAGGGCCAGAACAACCATATTTAAGGTGCCACTTATTTAGGCATTTGTAAAGGTAATTTTAAAACTATAGTGCATTTGTACCCTGCCAACAGACTGGAACACAATTTAAGCATCATCCCTCCTTTTTATAGAGGGGCACCTGGGGCTCAGAGCGGTCAACAAACTTGCCTAAGGATCTGGAGCCCCGTGGCCTTGCAGCCTGCTCTAGAGCCTGCCTCAGACACTGCCACACGCCACTTCCCACTCCCATCCCACTCTTCCATTGCAACTCGATACACCTTCGGTCTCACCCCAGAGAAACCTCACAGGAGGGAAAGGCCACTCTGGTGTGCTGGAGAGCAGATGGACAGCTGGAAATGTGGGGACCTGGCCCCTGTGGACAGAGCGCACTAAGCACTTTGCAGGCCCTGGGGGAGAAATACAAATGTAGGCTCACATGCTATGAACGTAAAGTTGGAGGGGTAGGAATTGGCCTACTATCCGCACCCTCTCACCACTTCAAGCTTCAGCCTGCACTGCAAGGCCTTGCATGTGCACATGGAACCCAGCTCTGGCCAAAGCCCCTGCAAACACCCATCTGCCCACTACGTACCCTTCCAGCTTAGGGGTGCTCACAAGCTGCTGTGCAGCTCGTCCTTTGAAGAAGTGACCCAGGCAAGGGTTCTCTACAGAGCAGGGGTCTATGGGTGGGGAATTCCAGGGCCCTGTGTGAGTGGAGCGTGGTCTGAAAGGGGGGTGGCACAGGCTGTGGGTGAGCACACCCACTCGGCCCATGGGCTGGTACCCTGAGGGAATGAGCAGCTGGAGGAGGGCGGCAGTGGAGCCATCGAAAGCAGGGCACAGCCCAGGTCTAGGGTCTAAGGCAGTGCCACCTAGGGCAAAACAGAGGACAACAAAAATACCCTTCTACCCAGCCACAAAATGGCTGTAACAGCCTATGCTCTTGGCCACTTGCTACATCCCAGGTGCTATTTTATGGGCTTCATATATATTGGCTCTTTAATCCTCACAACCATCCTAAGAGGCAAGTTACTATTACTATCCCTATCTTAGAGATCAGGCAACTAATAAATTATAAGTACTTGCCCAACCTTACACAGATGGTGTCAGGATCTTAACCTGGGTAGTCTGACCCAGTCCACATTCTTAACTAATATAATACACAAATATAAAAGAAGAATGACAATAAAAGGATGATAAAAGGTATGCCAGGAAATTGTTAACCAAAAGAAAGCAGGCCCAACATTACTAATATAAGACAAGACAGAATTGGAAGAGGAAAGCTTTGAAAGGGCCAATGAAGTATTTCTTTTTGTCAAGTGGCAGACTTCATCAAGAAGAAATAACACAAACCTTTATCTACCTAATAACAGCTTCAAAATAAAAACCAAAGGCAGACTGAAGAGAACATCAGATAGAGAAAATTTTAAGGCTGGGTGTGGTGGTTCACGCCTATAATCCTAGCACTCTGGGAGGAAGAGGCAGGAGGATGGCTTGAGGTCAGGAGTTGGACACCAGCCTGAGCAAGAGCGAGACCCCATCTCTACAAAAAAATAGAAAAATTAGCCAGGTGTGGTGGCATGTACCTGTAGTCCCAGGCAGTGGGGAAGTTAAGGCAGGAGGATCGCCTGAGCCAAGGAGTTTGAGGTTGCTGTGAGCTATGATGATGACACTGCACTGCACTCTACCCAGGATGACAAAAGGATACTGTCTCCAAGAAAAAAAAAATAGAGAAAATTTTAAATAAGGAAATAGAGGACATAAATAATATATCACCTAAAGCTCACCTAATTAGTGAAAGATCAAGTGTTTTACTGTTTTGTATTGTGTGGATTTTCACATCATGTGCACACATATTTTAAAAGAAAAGTGCCTCCACTTAAAAAAAAAAAAAGGTAAGAGCCAGCAGATGCTTCTCAATTTTTAGCTATTAACACTCTTTTGCATCTCAGTTGGGCCTTAAAAGTGAGATTGAGCCAAGAGAAGACTTGTTCTTTCCAAGCACAACCAGATGTGTCCACACCCTCCTGAATCCAAATAAAACGTAAAATTATTTTTCTCTTGTTGTGCACATCATAGATAACGTGTCTTTTCGGCATGTCTTTCCACACATTAGACAGATTGTTTATCAGGGTTTGGAAAAAAAGGAAAGTACTTGAATGAGCGTTTCCTGCTTTTCTTTCGTTTCCAACACAGTCTGTTAGGAGCTGCAGCAAACCCCAAGAGCGTGTGTAAGTGGTGGAGTGGGGGGAGGGGGGAGTGGATTTCCAAGGGAATATTCAGCTGGTTTAACTTCATCTCCTGCCACCCTCTATTCCGCTAAGCCCCAGCATTGCTCATTCTTGCCTCAGAGCCTTTGCCATTGCCATCCTCACTTCCTGGAATGCTCGCCAGGCTGACCTTTCACTCAGCTGTGTCCTGGCTAAAATTCAGGTCCACCGTCACCCGTTCCGAGGCCTCCCTGGGGCATCCCATTTATCTTCCAAGTTACTGCTCGCCATATCATCCTGTTGTATATTCTCTTCTCATGCACTTACCAAGATGTGAAATTCTTACTCGTTTGTTTATTCCATGTCTCCCTCTAAAACAGAAGCTCCATGAGGAGCGGGAAGTTCTCTTCCGTCTGAGACGCCGTGTGCGTGACTTTGGATAGTTCAATATTTAAGACCTACTACGTGCCAAACCCTGACATCCAAATAGGCACCGACCAGCAGCCACTCGCTGAATCTGCGTTCCTCTCAGAAAAATGGGCATTGCGAAGCCGCTGGGCATGGTCAGAGTCTAAGGACGTTGTCACTTACGCCAGCGCAAAAACAGAGCGGGGTTCCGATTGGCCCTTGGAGCCTGGGTGGGGCCAGGCGATCCTGGCTCCGCCCCCTGCCTCTGCCCCGCTCGCGCATGCGCTCCGGCCGCTGCCTCGCTGCCGCGCCATTTTGCCGGGGTTTGAATGTGAGGCGGAGCGGCGGCAGGAGCGGGCAGTGCCGGCTACAGTCCGAGGCTGGGAGTCTCTCTTCCGTTCCCGTATCCCCACGAGGTGAGGCGCGGGGCGTTCACGGCCTAGCAGGGTTGCTTTTGGGGTCCCGCTGATGAAGGGATGAGGCGCTCCCGGCACTTCCGAGCGCTAGGATGCGAGGACCCCGCTTCTGGGAGAGGGCGGAGTGTGGGCCTGTGCCTCGGGCGGTGCACTCAGGCAAGGTCTTCGCCTCCGCAGACCGGCCTTGGCGCACCCCGTGGCGTCCTGGGTCTCCGGCCCAGGCCCGGCGGCCCCGGGGCCTGTGATGGGCGAGGGCGGCAGAGACGCGGCCTAACTCGAGCGGCGTGAGCACCCGCCCTTTCCGCTCCAGCGCCGCGCTGATTGGCTGCGCCGCCGCTTCGCTGCTCGGGACGGCCGTTCCTCATTGGTGGCGCCGACGCGTCCGTTCTCGGCGCCCGGGGCCGCCCGCAGCGTGAGCAGGGAGTGCGGCCGCGGGGCCTCTCCCGGCCGGGGCTGCGGGCTGTGTGCGGCTGCCCGCTGCCTCGCGATCGCCTCTTTCCCCGGACGCTGGTTAAGCTCCTGAACTCACACTTCTCTAATGTCTCTGTGCTTCAGTCTCCCTGAAAAATGGGCACTGTAAAATGGGCACCACGATCTCACTTTGCTGAATTATGAGGGTTAAATTCTACTCCATGCATCTGAGACATAATAAATGCCCAGTAACATGGGAGTTCCCCTGTTTCTGAGGAAACGCTAAGCTACGGTGTTTCCGAGCGTGGGCTTTGGAGTGAGAGCACCCGGGTTCATTCCAGCTCAGACTCTGAGTGTAATTTAGGATTGGTCACTTAATCTCTCCGAGCCTCTGTTTCCTTAGCTGCAAAATGGGGTCAATAATGTAATCTACTTCGTAAAGTGGCTTTGAGGAACCATTAAGTGATTTACAAAGGTTCCACCTGAGCTGACCATTGTCCACACATCTTTCTGTTCTTAGACACCTTAGTTATACTTTCCTGACCTTTTTTTTCCTTAAATATTCCAGTCTCATTTGTTTGCTTGGAAATTACTAACATCAGATCCTTGCAAGACTGGCTACCTCCAAGTTTTCCTCACCTTACGCCTCCCCTGACCGAACCTCGCTAAGGACGTTTTGCCCTCGACTCTTCACCAACATCAGCTAATTTGATTGACTTCATAGCATCTACAATTACTTGTTGTTTACTTGTTTATTGCCTTTCTCAGCCGTTAGGATGTAAGCTCTTTGAGGGCAAGGACGTTGTCCATCCTGACATCTGTATCCCTGGTGGCCCACCAGGGGTGGGTGCCACACACATGTGCTTGCTTCATGGTAGATGCACAGGTACTCTGGCTTGGAGGCACAAAAGAGGATTCCACCTTGGGTTCTTTAGCCTTTGTTTGTTTTTTTTTTAAGAGACTGGCTCTCTGTTGCCCAGTTTAGAGTGCAGTGGCCCAATCATAGCTCACTCTAACCTGTAATCTTGAGTTCCTGGGCTCAGCAAGTCCTCATGCCTCATTCTCCTGAGTAGCTGGAACTACAGGTGTGCACCACCACACCCAGCTAATTATTTTTTATAGACACAGGGTCTAGCTGTGTTGCTGAGGCCTGGCCTCAAGTGACTCTCCTATCTCAGCCTCCCAAAGTGCTAAGATTACAGGTATGAATGAACCACTGTTCTGGCAACACTTTATCTTTCACGTCTTTCCATCAATGCAAGGGAATTCTCTCTTGCCTTCTTGTTACTTTGATTTCTGCTAGTTGAGGTCTAAGACAGAGGAAACCATTTTCTATACATGATTGGATGGGTATGAGAGCAGTGCTCTAGTTTTGAAACTAATTTGTTTCTTTATTCATTTAACAACATTGAGCATCCAGTTGAACTCTGGGAATACAGTGAAGAAACAAAAATGAACAAGGTTCCTTCTCTTGAGGAGCATGTATTCCAGTGGGTGAAAGCAACAAGAACACAAATAGATTAATTAGATAATTTCAGATAGTGACAAGTGACAGAATGATGTGACAGGCAAAGAAGACTTCTCTGAGGAGGTGACATTTGTGCAGAAACCAGCCATGAAAAGGTGAGGGGACAGAATATTCCAGGCAGAGGAAATAGTGCAAAGGCTCAAAGACAGGAACAGGCTTGAAATACTGGAATATTTGAGGAACATCCAGGTTCCTAAACTGCTGTGTGAAGAAGGGAGAATTATCCAGGGACCAGATCATATAGGACTTGGTTGGCAATAAAAGGAGTTTGGATTTGATTCTAAGTGGTGTATTGCTGTAATTGGAAAGCAGAGGGTGGTTTGAGGTGTTGGGATATGTTCTTGATGTGTGAGATGTTGGGGCAGGTTCGTTTTTTGTTTCTTTTCGTAGGTTGTATCTAGCATGGGGTAGGTTCTTGATGTGTGGGTGCCACATAGTTTTCATTCATTGGATTTCTTTCCCTGAGATGTAAGGTCTCAGGAATGGTTCTCTAATGTGGAGGAAATGTCTAAGAAAAAGGCACGCATCCTGGATCAGCTGGTGTTACAGCTGTCTGTGAGGTGGCCTTGGAAAGCAAAGCTTTTATTCCAAAAATCTTCATCTATAACTGAGGGCCTGTGGGAAGAGGCTAGACTTAGATCCAGCCATTTTATTTAACAAGAACTTGGAATTTGGATAAGTCTATTATAATTGATGTATTGTGGTACATGTTTTTTATTTTTTAATCGTGTTTTGATAGAGAACTATCCCAAAGGTAGTTCTATGGAGAGAGGAAAATATCATCCCCTCATTTAAAAGTGATAAAATGAATTTTTCATTTCTAGTTTGAGTCTTTTTTGGTATCAGTAACACTTTTATGTTTATATATTGCTAATCTAAAGTGTCAAATCACCTTCCCGTGTGGTCAAACAAGATAACAATTAGACCTTGATCTTGCTGATAACTGTGAATGCCTATGGAATGTTCTCTAAAATTCCCGGATTTGTTACACTTTCTCAAATCAGGACTCAGCTTACAATTTGTTGTTGTTGTTTTGGTTTTCTTTGTTTTTTTTGAGACAAGGTCTCACTGTTTTGCCTGGGATAGAGTACAATGGCATCATCATAGCTCTCTGCAACATCACAACTCCTGGGCTCAAGCAATCTTCCCTGCCTCAGCCTCTGGAGTAGCTGGGACTACAGGTGCGTGCCACCAAACCTGGCTTATTTTTTTAAAAATTTTTTTGTAGAGACGGGGGGCGGTGGGGGGTGCGGTGGTGGCGGTCCTCGCTGTTTCCCAGGCTGGTCTTGAACTGGCCTCAAGTGATCCTCCTGCCTCAGCCTCCCAAAGTGCCAGGATTATAGACATGAGTCACTATGCATGGCCACAATTTGGTTTTATAGACTTTATCACTAAGGAGATATAAAAAGGATTTGTTGACAAATATTTAGTTCCTTAACTAATTTTAAGATTCTAGAATCTGTGTAGTGTTTTAACTTTCAGGGATTATAGCATACATATTCCCCTCACTTAAAAACAGACCTGCCCTAGCACCTGAACTTTGTCTTTTTAGGTTTCATTCTACTGTGTGGTTTTAGAATCAGTTGTCTCCACCTCTTTCTGTTTGTCACAGTCAGTTCACCAGAATAAATATGAAGAATGATAATGGTTTTGTGGGAAAAATCCATCAAGGGTATCTAGCTTTTTTAAATAGTACAACAGATATGTAGTAGGTGCTCATCACTGTTGTAAGGTTCCAGGGAGACAGCAGTGAACAAAACACAAAGTCCCTGCTCTCATGGAGCTTATGATCTAATAGAGGAAGAAGTACAGTAAATAAGAAATCAATATGCCTGATAAAATTTACTTGGAAAATAGAGTAGAGTGAAGGAATGGAGAGTGACTGAGGTGAGTGCTCTTTTAGTCCAGGAAGGCATCCCTGAAAAGAGGTGACATTGACTGAATGAAGTGTGCAATGAGTGATGTAGCTTTTCAGGGGAGAGCTGTCCAGGCAGAGGGAACAGTAAGTGCAAAGCCCTGAAACAAAAGTATAAGCACTGGCATGTACGAACAATAATATGAGACAAATCTCAAAATTCACTTCTTTCTTGAAGCACTTTTGAATGAATAGAAATTAATTATGGCAGTTAAGTTGGTCATTTGTTTGATAGATGCGACTGAGTTCCTGTCTTATGTTGGGTCTGCTAATAATTGATCCTCAAAGGATAGTCTCCAGTCTTGACTGGAAACTCATGTTTTACCTGGGTAGCAGACATGTTGTCTCATCCATTAGTTCATGCAACAAATGCTTACCGAATATCTACTATGTGCCAGGCAATGTCGAAGGTCCTGGGCAGACATAAACAAAAAGACAGAGCTCCTTCTGGAGCTTGCAGTCTAGCGTGTGCAACAGACAATAAATATGTAAAAGATGACTTCAAGTGAGAATAATTGGCAACACAGTAAAAATAGGTCTGGTGTAGATGGTAGTCTTGGAAGGCCCTTTTGAGGAGTTGACAGCAGGCTGAAAGCTGAATGGTACCCACTAACAAGTGAGAGGAAGAGTATTATTACAGTTAGGGAAAACTGTCAAGGCTGGTTCAAGGAACAGAGAGAAGGCTTTTGCAATGGAGCAAGAGCCAGGAAGAGGAGGTAGAAGATGAGGTTGACAGGTGCCAGACTGAATAGACTCTTGGCCGTGGTACAGAGTTTGGATTTTTAATACAAGTAATTATGGGGGGGGCGGGTCTAAGGAATTTTGGTTGAGAAATACACACGTGCTAGAAAAACATAATGAAGAAAGTTAGCGAAATGCAGATTTATTGAGAAGTATATTAAAAAACTCAGCAAAATAAGCCAGGCATGGAGGCTTGCACCTGTAGTCTGAGCTAATCAGGAGGCTAAAGCAGGAGGATCTCTTGAGCCCAGGAGTTTGAAGTTGCAGTGAACTGTGATGATGCCACTGCACTCTAGCCTGGGCAACATAATGAGACCCTTTCTCTAAAAAAAGAACTCCACAAAATAGATCCGATTAATCTCTGTAAAACACACACCCCCACCGCCCAATTTCTAACATGCTGCTTTGCATGAATCTCCAAATGTAGAATAAATTTACATGTGGCAAAGAAGGGCCAATTTTTTTAGCTCAGATACGCTAGTGTAAATGATTTTGCTTGGCAACAGCAAACTTTCATGATTTCGTAACAGATTCAGCATTTCAACACAGAAAAATAGAATGGGAACATGAGTTAACTCAATCACTGCTTTCCAAGTAATAGGGGAAACACTGGATTAAACGATGTAAACTGATAACTTACTCCATGAGTTCCTGAAGCCTTTAAAGTGCTTCATATTTTGAATCTCCAAAGTGGGTCAGGATATAATACAGCTTTTTCCAAACTTTTGACATAAAAAAAGAAACAGAAAGGGTAGCCTCTCAATAGATTATATGTATGGTTGGGTGGGATGCCCTGGATCAGAGGGGGTGAATAGATAGGTGGTGAAGTCTACTGAATCAATCAGAGTATTCGCTTACCTTGTGATAAACGTGTTTTCTAATTAAGAGAAAGGGGTGCAGTAAGGAGAATACAGGTCGTGGTTTCTGGCTGTTGCGAAGTACCGTGCATAAGCACAGCATTAGATATAGCCCTTTTCTATCTTTCTGGGGTTTTTTTGGTTTTTTTTTTAAGTATTGGGATACGAGTTTCCCCATTCCCCCAGTCTTTGGATTGTTATTGTTCAAAATCTCAGAGTCTTCTTGGATACTTCCTCTCCTTACCTCTCCTCTGGCTGCCCTCTTTTCACATCAGTCTTTCTGTCATGTTCTGAGTGCTTCCATTCTGGTTCAGTCCTCCATCATTATTTCCACCTAAGGGCAGCCATGAGTCATAGAGGGTAGTGCTATTTGAATCTGATCTTTATTTATTTATTACCTATGTGTGACTTGGGGCAAGTTATTAATAGTTGACCTCTCAGAATCCCCTTCCTTGTATGTAAAGTGGTGTGTGAAATAAATAATATGAAGTATATAAAACATCTAGCATTGTGTGGCTGGTTCCATATATGTGACCCCTTCCCCATTTAAGAAAAAGTGTCCTAACAATTCTTTCTCTTCTTCAACTCCATTCTGCAAACCATTAGCAGCCCAAAGCTAAACTCCACTTTCATTCAATTTTACCCACTTCAAAAAACCTTCAGTGGCTTCCTGTTGTACATTAGATCATGAAACTCTTCAGCCAAGTATTGAGGGACCTGTGAGATCTGCTCCTAGTCTCCTGGTCCTGTTCTCCTCTTCCCATCTGTTACTGTGTTCACACTGTTTCCTTTGTGAGGTGAGTCCTCATCCTACTTTGCCTATCCAAATCTGCATATTCTTCAAGGTTTAGCTCAAGAGTCACAGTGAGTGTCTGGAAAATCTTGGATGGCCACATACCCCAGTGACTCCCTTCTTAACCTCTTAGCAGTCAAGGTGCTGAGTGTGTGATTCATTTGTCACTTCTACTCCAGGGGACAAATGTCCTTCAGAATTCAGAGTTTTTTTCAGATGCACATACTATGGATAACTCAATATGCCCAGTGTGGCCTGGGGTAGTACCCTGCAAGTGAACATATTAGTATTTCTTCAGTGAAACAAATTTGCATACTGACATAAATAAAAACTATAGCCTCCAGCAGTTAAGGCCAAATTTTCCTGCCAAATGAGTTTGCCACAAACTTGTAAAAAAGAAAATTTTATTATTATTATTTTTTTTTTCAGTTTAATTGACGTGGATTTCAAGACGGTAGGAAAGAGATTATAGGCCTGCACTTGGCATTTGAGTTGTGTGTTGTCTTCCTGGCTAATGCGGATGCTCCTTTGAAGGCAAGAACTTGATTGCGTATTGTCACAGACTTTTATTTTTTAATTTTTTTAAGAGACAGGGTCTCGCTCTGTCTCCCAGGCTAGAGTACAGTGGTGTCATCATAGCTCACTGCAGCCTCAAACTCTTGGGCTCTAGTGATCCCCCTGCCTCAGCCTCCCAAGTAGCTGGGACTATGGGCATGCACCACAATGCCTGGCTAATTTTTCTATTTTTAGTAGAGACGGGGCCTCACTCTTGCTCAGGCTGGTCTCAAACTCCTAAGCTCAAGCAATCCTTCGGCTTCAGCCTCCCAGAGTGCTAGGATTACAGGCGTGAGCCACTGTACCTGGCCTATTTTTATTTATTCTTTTTTTTTTTAGAGATGAAGTCTTGCTGTGTTGCCGAGGCTGGTCTGGAACTGCAGGCCTCAAACAATCTTCCTACCTCAGCCTCCTGAGTTTCTGGTGTTAACCGGTGTGAGCCACTGTGCCCGGCGTGACATTTTAAAAATGTAGTAAAATTTTAATGCTTTCTGGCTGTAAATGTAATACATACAGGTGATTGTAGGACATTAGAAAAATAAGAGAATAAAAGTCTCCTGTATTCATCACTTAGACACTACCACTGTTTACATTTTAGAGTGTATTTTTAGTTTTTTTTCTATGTATTTAAATATATGTAAATTTTGTATTATATAATTCGAATTATGGTATCCTTGACCTTTTTTCTACTGAGCTGTATTACATTTTATAAAAATTATGCAGTTAGCTTTTTTCTTCTTTATAAAAGAAGAAAGGTTAATTTGCTTGGTTTCCCAGAAGAGGCTACATTTTCCCAGCTACATGTAGCTGTTTGTCTAAAAACTGCCCAATGGGATTTAAGCAGAAGTGGAGTTTTTAAAATAGCTTTATTAAAGTATAATTTACACACCGTAAGATTCATTCATTTTAAGTGTACTGTTTGATGAATTTTAGTAAATTTATGTAGTTGTGCATCCATCACCACAATCTAATTTCAGAACACTCTGTCACCCCCAAAAGTTCTCTCGTTTTGCACTTAATTTTATCAACTAACCAACAACTTGGAGACCATAAAGCTCCATTGATAACATTCCCAAAATTATTGGTCTGTTGATAGTACTGCACATATAACGCTTGTAATCTGTATGTGCTATTTTTGTGTATTTTTTTCTGATTAACAAAAGTGTATATACTTAACTATTAGGGTGTGAAGTCCATGTGCAGTGGGGAGACAGAATTCTCAGTGAATAGGATATACAAAACTAAAAGTTTATTTATTTTCCTAAGAAAGAAAGAGGGAGGGAGAGAGGCCACAACACACAGAGGAAAGAAATGTTAGGCAGTGAGGAAAGTTACTTGGTTCTTTTAAAGGGTAGAAATTTGTTGTTTTTGTTTGTTTTTCCTGTTTCAGGGGACTGATAACAAAAGCAGGTGCGAAGCTGCTGTGTTGGCTTTTTCTGTTTTTTACGCAAGGGATTGATAGCAGAAATTAGTTTCTTCTTCTTCTTTTTTTTTTTTTTTTT
>RJWJ010002130.1:0-21713 GCA_004363605.1 Indri indri
GGTAGGGAGGGAGGGGGAAGGGGGAGGGGCGAGGGGGAGGAGGGGACGGATATATGCATACACAAAGGGTGCAATGCGCACCCTCCGAGAGATGGACACGCTTGGGACTGGGACTTGGGGGGAAGGGGGGGCAAGGGCATCATACGTAACCTAAACACCTGTACCCCTATAAACAACAAACAATAAAAAAAAATAAAAATAAAAATAAAAATAAAAAAGAAATATATCAGAGTCTGTAAACCTAACACTAGCCATACAAATACTTTTCTCCCATTAATCTTAAATTTGGAAAAGAAAAAAGGAGACAAACAGTGATTTTTTACCATCTACTCGACTGGATTCCACAAAGACAGACGGAGAGTCCAGCTTATCCAGTCCTGGGATCTCTGGGCTGCCGCTTCCAGAAGAGCAGAGTGGATTCAGTTGTCCAGCTTACAGCACCAAAGCCGTAGAGACCAGGGGAAAACTTCCCCTTCACCCTATCAAGGCTCACTGAAAACCAACTGGAAAAAGGCAGATTAATAGCAGAAAAGGCATACAAAATGTATTTTAACGTGAATGGGGGGAAAGTCAAGAGCAGGGTGGTGATTATCCCACAACCCACTGGGTTGCAGATGCTCATACATCCTTCTTCACAGGGGCAAGGAAGATGGGGAAGTGTGGATGATTTTAGGGGGGAGAGTAAATGATTTTTACCAGGACTTCAGAATTTGGGCTCTACCTCTGTGTCTTCATTCTTCAGCTAAAAAAGAACAAAACAACCCCACAATTCAACTCGGGACACTCAGGTCTGCCTCCAGCTTTGTTTTGGTTTGTTTTCCTCTCTTCTCTGTGTCTTCCTTACCCCCAAGACTTCATTCAGCCCCTTGGAAAGGTTTTATCTGCCTGTCCAGGTCTTTGCTGGGGAAAGAACAGAAACTCGAACACGCCACCACACAGGGCAAGCCAGAATCTAAAGAGCTTGGCGGTAGGGGGTGGAGGGAAAAAACAGGAAGATAAGATCCTCATAAAATGTCACAAGACCCAGTTTTCTCCTTTTCTGTCTGCTTTTCCTCCAATAAAGCTTTGCTTTATCTGGTCTTTGTACACCTGAAATCAGATTCTCTTCTTTATCATTCTATACTCGACTCCTAGGGAAAAATGATATAGCATCCAAATTCAGATCCGTGTATTTGAGGTTAGGGGATTTAATTTATTTCTCCATCCATGTACTTTCTCTGACTCAATTGCTGTTTTTATTTTTCTCTGGGGAGTGCCCAAAATGACAAATCTTCAAGTCTGTTCCATGAGCCAACTGGGGACAGACATGGAGTCCTCAGAACGTATTACCTTCTCGGTGTCAGGAGGCAGCCACATGACAGATTGGAGGGACAGGCACAGATGCTCCCAGGAACTGGTGTGAACAGTGTGTGTGCTCCAGAAGGAAGTGCAGGCTGTTTTCCTATGGAAATTAATGGAATGGAAATTAATTTAGGATGGGTGTGTATGATTATACAGCTGATATATGTTCATTCTAGAAAGTTCAGACAATACATTCTGTGCATAAGAATCCCGCTACCCACCCATAATTATTATTAACATTTCAGTGTGTGCTCTCCAAGTCTTTTTACTATAACATGTAATACATTTTTTACAAAACATTAAATCACATACCTGTGCCTATTATTTTTTAAAAACAAAAAATGAAAATTGAAACCACACTTTACAAATCAACAAAGGGGTGCAAGGTGAGGCCTGTGGTAAGGGCCTAAAACCCTGTGAAGGTGCAGGCATAGCTAAAAATAACGATGATAATCCACCACTGTCCCATCATTTGCTTGGTGATAATCAGCCACTGCCCCTCTGTTTGCTTTTCTATAATTGCTACTCTGGAGTCACATGGCTGGTGGTCATAAAAACTCAACTTTCTCCATAGGTAACATCACCTTTTCAAAACCTAAAGGTAGTTTCTGAGATATCATTCAGGCCCCAAATTCCAGCCGACTGGCTGACCCACCCAGACCAGCAGGCAACACCAAGGAACTGACTCAACTGGAATTGTGACCCCAACCCAGGAACCGACTCAACACAAGAAGATGATTTCTACACCCCTATAATTTGGCCCCAAACCTAACCAATTAGCAAGTCCTGCAGCAGCCCCAGTGAATGGATGGAAGAAGAGTTTGGCCTTGAGGGTGAGAAACATGGTTTCAAGAATCCCCAAGGGAGGTGAGTAAAACTGTGAATGTTGAATAAACAGAAAACCCAGGTCCCCAGTGCCCCTGGAAGGTGGAGCACACCTAGGTTCCAGCTCATTATCTTCCCTGCTTCAGATTATTGATGAGGAGATCAAATGGGATAACATTTATTTGCTCTGAAAATAAGTTAGAGTATTGCTTAAAATAGGGTTTCAGGTCATCAGACCAGCCCTAGTCCTTATCAACATAGACAATTAGAAAACAGACTATGCAAATGCAGTTAGCTGCTGCAAAAATAGCTTCTCAAGATGCATATTAGGCACCAAGCTTTCTTGGGAGGCCAGTATAAGAATGTCTAGAAATTGGTCACTTTATTTGAAACAAAACTGTTCAATTCTAAAACTTTCCAATTCCTCCAATTTATCATATTTACAGATATCTTTCTTTAAAAATAAATTCTTCTTCTCCAAAAGGGGGCCAATCTAAAGAGAGTGATGGTTGGGTTAGCTGCGACCATCTCTATTTACGAGATGGAGAAATTGAAGTAGAAAAATTTAGGAGACTTTAAGCCAGACTTTTTTCTCCTGAGATTCTTGGACAGCAGGCTCTTGAGGGTATAACCAGCAACGCTTTCCTATCGTTTCCCAGCACTAAAGGATTCATACGGATCACTGCTTACCCTTGGGTGGAGAGAATTCAGGAAATGTCAGCAAGAGGTATGGGGGCTTCCCACACGTGGGGGTGTTGGGGGGAGAGGTGGAGATGGGAACTGAAGACCCTACTGGAACACTTCATTCACCCTGGCCAGAGGCTCCCGTTTTGTAAATTCTTCACTGGACATTGCTAAGTCAAATTTTATCTGCTTTGCAGGTGTCTACTCTGGCATCTCTCCTTAGGAGCGCTGGACAACCACAGCTGTCAACACCACCAGCTCACACTGTTAGCAGCTGAGCAGTTGAGCGGCTGGGGCTGGATTGGGGCCACACCTGTGTTTCTGGTGTGACACTGGAATGAGGCAAGGGGGAGGCAAGGGGCAGTGACATAGGGGTGGTGGGCTGGGGAGCAGGGTGTGGCCTGGAACTCTTCTTTGACATTCTAAATCCAAAGAGTCAATGTGGCCTTCCCCAATTAAGCCATGAATTAAAACCAAAGTAAGAAATAGAAATTGCATTTATTAATGATCAGATGCTAATACAAGACCCATTTAAAGTCTTTAAGCATTTCAGAGTTCCAGGGCCCGAACAGGATAGCTAGAAAGATATAAACCATTTTTGCTTTGACATGGAGTAGGTCTGGTACTTTGTTGGTTAAAGGCTTTTCTGAGCTTGATTAGAATTTTATGATGGTTTCTGCTCCCTACTCATTGTTGGCTGGAATAGGAGCCTGAGGCTTTTAATTTTCATTCCTCTTCTCCCAGGTGGCATGATGTGACCGTCTTAGAATGCTGGTTCTGCCCCGTAAGGCTGGGGGGTGTTGACCGTGTGGTCTCTGTCCTCTTAGCCCGAGCCTCTTGTGAACTCCAAGAGAAGCAGAGTCTGGCACTTAACCTACCAGAGGCTGGTTTTGTTTCATCAGTCACTGGAAGTTCTAGAAGCCTCTGTGACTGTTTCATAATGCCATAATGAAGTCCCCTAACACTGAGGAATCTGTCTTCCTTCTTAAGTCTGCATTTTATACCTGGATGGCTTTAAATATTTTCCTGAGGATGAGAATGTGGTTTGATACCCACCAAGAAAGCTTTGGGGAACTTTCAGAATTGGCTTAACAGTGTGCGCTAGGTCTCCTGTTAAGTGACTTACAGGGTAATGGGATTTAACAAATATAAGGTAAGTGTTTTACAAACAATTTTCCAGATGGCTCTTCTCTGCCTGTCATATTAGCTTGGTTTTGTGACTTACGAGTAAATTTCCTTGTACAATTCCCACCGGAGCTACAGCGTTAGCGAGAGCATGGCAGAGGAGTATCTAAATAAATCCTAAACCAAGGGGAGTTTTCAATCATAAAACACCTTGGTGACTTTAATCACAGAAAGGGTCCTCACAGGGCTTTGAAGGACAGCATCTGTGAAATAACCCACAAAGCAGGAAACCGGACTGCCTTTCTTCCACAAAGCTAAATGGCACCCAATTCGAACACAACATGTGGTTCAATCTCTCTCCCCAACTTGGAGTCATTGTACTTTTTTCAGCTTGGGATTAGATGTACCAAAATAGTATCTATGACACTGGCTTTTTTCAAGCTGCATGGATCACAACCAGGAATAGGAAAATGCCAGAAGTTTCTCAAGGCAAAATATTTTCTTCATTTTCCATATGGAAAAGTTGGAAATGGCTTTGCAACTCCTTCAAGGAAAAGGAATGGCTACAAGTGGCTACAACGATCTGATGAAAAGGTTGGAGAGAATCCTCCCCCAGGAGTAAGAAATACTTACTTCCACATGAAGGTCTCCTGGTTGATGGCAGAATGATTATTTATTTTAGGCTTGACTTTTCCGAGTCTGAAATCGAGTACACAGTAAAAACTTCACTCTCTAAAGCCCTTGATAGCAGGTGCTATTTCTGTGCCTACAGCAGAAAGACAGACACAAGTGTACTTAATAAACTCCAAGGTTGTCCATAGATGGAGTCATGTGTCCTGCAATTGTTTGTGATTCTATTGAAATGGA
Source organism: Indri indri (assembly GCA_004363605.1). Taxonomy (NCBI): domain Eukaryota; kingdom Metazoa; phylum Chordata; class Mammalia; order Primates; family Indriidae; genus Indri; species Indri indri. The sequence continues at coordinate 4,843 of RJWJ010002130.1, forward strand.
AATGGATGGGAGTAATAAATGTCTCTTCTTAGTCTGGTTGAGTAGGCCAATGTTAGTTAAGTGCTTGTTCTTAAAAAAAAAAGTAAAAAAGAAAAAAAAAACCAGCAATAACATTAAACCTGGAAGTCAAGAGACTTGGGTTCTCTCTGGTCCCAGCACTCTGCCATTGATTCAGTTTGTAACTCAAACACCCTCATCCTTGTTTTGTTTTTTTTTTCATCTGTGAAATGGGAGTGAAGAGGAAGGGTTGGACTAGACAAACTTTTAAGATTCCTTCTACTCTGGATATGAAATGATTATTTTCCCTTTTAGTCCTCCTTGGATCATACCTTATCAATGCTTACCCCCTTTCTTGGGTGGCTGCATTGGTGGAGCAGACGGCAGAGAAGGAAGAGCAGGATCCAATGGATTAGAACCCACAGGACCATATAAGGGAGTCGGCGCGGTTCCCACCAGCCTCCATGTAGTCAACACTGGGGCACTGGAACGCCCTGCCTAAGATTCTTCTTAAAAACCTTCCCTACTTGTTTCCAGAGCTCTAAATCTAACGTGCCCTCACCTGGGAACCAGGGGCGATGCTGTCTTACTGCGCGTGAGAGTTGTAAAGCTTTTGGTTCGACAGAACACTGGGCAGCCTTTAAGAGTTATTGCAAAGTGCACAGATAAATTCGCTGATCTTTTGTCAGGTGCTGCCCCACGTTAGAAATCCCCTTCTGAAACTACACACATGGGTCCCTTTCCCAAAGCAGCGGGCGGGACTGTCCCTTACCTGGATGACTCCCCTTGTATTCTGGACGACAAAAGCGCTCACTGGACATGAGGATTCCTGAGTCACGTCGGGGGTCACCATTCGTAGCGGCTGCTTTTCGCTCTGGAGCTCAGTAGGGAAGGAATAGAATAATTACTCAAAACACACAGTATTTAGAGAGAAGGAGAGAGGCCAAAGTCTGAAGGAGAAAATGGCCTCCTCAGCTAACGTCCTCCCGGTATTTATTTCCAAGGACACGTGCAAAGGGTCGGGCCGTTTGCTAATTTCTTTAACAACTTCCATACAGGTCAGCTGTTTCCAGCTGACCTTTGCACTCAGCAAACAAGCAGCTTCTGGCAGGCGTTTTCACCTGACCCTTCAATCAACTGCTCATGTTCTTTCCATCCGTCCATCCTTCCTTCTAGACCCAGCCCCTACCTCTGACCACTGGTCTAAAGACGGTCCCTTTCCCTCGCCATCACATGATTCTCTTTTATTCTCTGTCTAGCCCTTATCTCGATCTGAAAGTCATTGTCATTTGTTTGCTCATTTCTCACCTGTCTCCCTCCACCGGAAGGTAAAGTCACCAGAGCCTAAGCCTAGTCTGGTTCCACATCTCCAAGGCCAAGCGTAAGGCTCCTGGGGACACTTGGTAAATACCGGCTGAATGAACGAGGAAGCTTGTCCACTTCCCTGTCCCCTCCGTGTTACTGCCACGCCAGACTTCTTGCAGTTTTTCAAACAAGAAGGCCCTCTTTCTCGGTTATAAATCTACCCCCGCTTGAAGACTCAGCTCACATGCAATTCCTCCTCTGGAGAGCACTTGGTTTTTGTCTCTATTATAGCTCTTACCGCATGAGGCTGACTTTGTCTGTCTGTCCTATGTGTCTGAAGGGATCCCTGATGTCGGGGACCAAATCTTACTTATCTTAGTTCCCCAGGCTTAGCACACTGTCTGACACTTTGCAGGGGCCAAGAAGTGTTTGTGAATGAATGATTTGCCCCCAAAGCTTTTGGATAATGAGACTTGCAAATGCAGATGCTGCCTCCAAGACGTGACCTTGGGGAGCCCTGGTTTATTGCCTCTGCTGTGTTTCCGGAGGGGACCTGACTTGGGGAGATGCATGTCATGACCATCTGGCAGTAGAGACAAGGAGAACACAGAGCGACAGTGTGAGCAGGTGCTGCCAGCTGCCTTTTGCTGAGAGCCACTAGTCTCCCAAAAAAGTGCAAATTCTTCTATCACGTTGCATTTGGCTCTTTCTCCATCAGTTTGTGCAACAGATTCTCGCTCTACAGTCGTTTGCAGCATGAAAGCTGTGGAAGGATTGGTAACATTTCCAAGTACTAGTCGTCTGTCTTGGTGACAGAGTCTTCCGAGATCTTGGAGTAAACCCTAGACAGGGATGTGAGCCTCACCCACTGCAGTTCCCATTTTTCGAGATCACTTTCCCAAAATCTGGCTTGGAAAAGGGCCTGCCGCAAATGACAGTTGACAGAGATGCAGAAAAACTTGCCCAATGACTGCAGCCTCCCTTCTGGTCCTACACAGGGAGAAGCATGAAGATATCACTTATCTTTCAATCTGTTTCTGACTCAATAGTTGGCTCGTTGCAATAACATGCGTGACAACTCCCCTGTCAACTGCAAGCGGGCTGTGGAGAGATTAGTCACTTGTATTAAGAATAATTATCAGAGGGCAAAACATCCCCACACATCAATGCTAACTTTCACTTACAGGCAATGTTATTGAAGATTTTTAGAATACAGTAGAGATTTCCTAAAAGTGAGGGAAAAAATAACACTGGTAAAACAACATAGCACGCTGTATGTATTGATTGAAAAACAATTTTTTTTCTGTTTTGCCAAAGGCTTGGGAAATAGGAAGACTGGAATAATAACTTCTAAGTAATAAACCCAGCCTTTGCGATCAGTTTTAAAAGCCTTAAATTTGGAGGATTTGATGGAAGGTTTGGTTAATGGAGTGAGATTTCTCGGAGGGCTTGATATTGTAGTTTTGATTTTTCACGATCTTTTTTTTTTGACTTATTTTTATTATGTTGTTAATCCTCTGTGTTGAAATATAAAATTAGAATAAATTCTTTATCATGCCAGCAACTATAAAAAAACACAAATTTACATTTAAATTTAGATGTAAACTCAGTATAATTAAAATGCCAACAGTAATTTAAAGTGATAGTTGATATTTCATAGTAGGATGATAAATGTTTTATATTTTCTTTCTTAGCATGATTCATTCGATTTGATTTTGAGCCTGATTGGACCATTATTTGAGTCATTGTGAATATCATCATCATTATTTTTCTTTTCATAATAAACTGATTTTAAACCAGTGATCCATTGTTTTCACAGGTCGATCAATTTAATGGTGCACCTCAAAATACATTACCAACAAAAAATTTAAACAAAAATTCTTAACTCCTAAACTCTTGTTTAATACAAAGATAGCTGCCTACAGTGTCAGTGTGAGATTTTTCATAATCTTATGTCTCTGATGAACACTGTCTTGAGATAATACTCTTCCCCTTGGATTCTTCTTTTGAATGACTTCAGTTGAGTGTGATTCCTCCTGGCTCTTAATGTCTCAGCCCTTTCTATGTTCTTCTGTGTTCATCTTATATTATCATGTTAATTACAATCTTATTTCCCCTATTAATTTTAAACTCTTTGAGAGCAGAGATTATAGTTTACTTATCTCTGCAGTTCCTGCATAACTCAGCAGAGAGGTAGAAATTCAATACGTTGAGCTAAATTCAGAATTTATTTAAATATCCAAGTTCCCCTAAAATCAAAAGTAAGGAGGAAAAAAAAATAACTCACAAGAGAGTGATTTATAAATCAGAATGCCAATTTATGACAAGAGATTATGCTCATGTTCCTTGCCAATTGGTTTGTTTCTTTCCATTTCTGGGCACGTTTTCAGATTATACATCCCTGTTCCCCTTGTGATTGTATAGAAGAGCCAGGCTACTGGTTCTGGACATCGAGTGTGAGGAGAAACAAGATATGTCACATCCGGGCTAGCGCTAAGGTGACCAGCCATCCTACTTTCCTGAGTCGGACGGGTTTCCCAGGATGTGGGAATCACAGTGCTAAATCAGGATGGCCCCTGGCAAGCCAGGCCCACTGCTGGAGCACTTAACTGCTGGTCCAAGACCCTCCACTTTGTAAAGGCTCAAGCCTACAAGTTGACATATATCATTTCCATTCCCATTCTGTTGGGTGAGGACTTAGTCCCATGGCATTTCTAATGATAAGAAGGTCTGGGAAACAGTCTGCTTATGTGCCCAGACATTGGCATGAAATGGTGGCAGCCACCAACCTCACTTACGGCCTTCTAATGGCAGATATAAGAAGTGATGACATGCTTCTCTGTGTACGAACCTCTTCTTACGACTGTGGAATGGAGACTACAAAGAAGTTAAAAGCATCATCTTTTCCCTAAGGAATTTACATCTTAGTGGAAGAAATACTATGTGTGTATACAGACACATAGCTGCAGTGTAAGCAGAATGTTGTAAAGGCAAGAATGGCCCAAGCACAAAATAACCACAGGGAGTTCAGAGGACAAAGGGCCATAAGATGTTACGATGTCCCTGTGGGACAGTAATCCTCCTCGGTGCTCCCTCATGCGGTATGAGCTGTTCTCCACTGGTGTTTACGCCTTCCGTTATCCTCCTCAGAATATCAGCTCACCTAGATTTTGTCTCTTGGAAGAAATGAATCCTCTCTCTATCACCCTGCACCCTCCATGGGACATTTGACACCTTTATAATTCTCCTCATGGGTAGGGTGAATATATAAATTATCGTCCAAACAAGGACAATTTCAAGAGTGAAAGGAGGTGCTATTATTCCCTAAACTGTGACTGCAGGCATCATCCATGATCGTGCCAGGCAAACTGGACGTGTGGTCACACTACCAAGGGACATTCCTCTGGGATGTCACTGGCCCCATTCACCCAAGTTTCCTCCACGCATCTGCCTGCTTTGCCATCTCAACTCGTTTCCTATAAGCGGCTGACTCATAGCTTATGGATTCATGTTAATTTAGATTAAAAAGACACTGGGCTTAGATGTCTTGGGGTTTTTTGTTGTTTGCATGTGCGCATGCTCAAGTCATTCTTTTCATACTGAGATGTTGAAGCTAGAACTTACTTTTGGACCCATAGTCCTTGTTTTATTCAATACTTCGAATAAAATAATGCCTTGCATTAATGACCTAGGTTACTTCATTCTAATTTCTCTACTAGTAAAATAAATAATATATAGCTTCCTTTTAAAAAAATCTATCATACAAATGCAAGGCATCCAAAGTTTTTTTCTTAGTTATTGTTATTTGGTAACAGAGGAGGGGGAGAGGAAAAACTGTGGGAGTACAGTACATATTCTCATAGACTCCTTTTGGGAACACAGTGGAAGAATTTACAGAACATATCAAGCAAGCTGGAATGTAGCCAATCTGCATGGCTTTCTCCTTATATCGCTGGGAAAGTGTTCATTTTGAATGCAAGTGCCTTATATGCTGACATTTCTCACTGCTGTGGTACATAGGAAATGTACTTTGTTTGTCTTTTTAAAAAATTCTAAATTCTGTGACCTTGAGACCTTCTGCACAAAGATCTAAAAGAGAAGGGTTGGGAACTTCCAAGTCCTCCAGAGTCGCTTGCTCAGCCCTTTTGGGGCTGTGACGCTCTCTTTGTGTCCAGGGAACCTGGCAGCTGACATTAGTGGCCCTTATCAGATTTTTAGGTAGGACTAGGGGATTTAAAAAAATGCTTGCCTTCTTTTTTGCCGGGTTCCCCAGACTGTTTGAAATTTTAGAAATTTTTTTAAAGCCAATGACTTTTTATCGTTCAGAGTTCTCTTAAGGACAGCTCACCTGTGATCTAGTCAAACCATAAATGATAAAATCCACTCCTTTATGGTGACATATTGTGTGCTCACTCATGGGATGTGGGATGTGGGGTTGAAAATGGAGCTAGATACAGCCCAAGATATCAGCTGTTACTTTTCTGGCTCCTGAAAAGTCAAGGGCTCCAGAACCCAGAGACCTAGAATATGACGGTCTGAGTCACCAGACACTTTGAGCAATGTTTTCTCACCCACGAGATAGGCGCTCTTGTTTCCACAGCATGTGGCCAACGATAACAGATAAGGTTTATTTGGTGTGCACCTCGAAGCATGCATTGAGTTAATCTTTTTTTATATTCTCTCATTTAAACCTCGCAAAAACTCTGTGAGGAAGGTGTTATTATCCTTATTTTGTGGATGAAGAAATAGAGACTTAGATTAAAAATCTTGACAAAACAACCCAAGTGCCCATCAATACATGAGTGGATTAATGAAATGTGGTATATGTATACCATGGAGTTCTACTTAGCCACAAAAAACAATCGTGATCTAGCACCTCTTATATTACTCTGGATGGAGCTGGAACCCATTCTACTAACTGAAGTATCAGAAGAATGGAAAAACATGCAAAGTGCCACATGTACTCACCATCAAATTGGTATTAACTGATCAACACTTATGTGCACATATAGTAGTAACATTCATCGGGTGTCAGGCAGATGAGAGGCGGGAGGAAGGGCTGGGTATACACACACCTAATGAGTGTGGTGCACACCATCTGGGGGATGGACACGCTTGAAGCTCTGACTTGGGTGGGGCAAAGGCAATATATGTAACTTAAACATTTGTACCCCCCTAATATGCTAAAATAAATAAAGAAAGAAACTCTTTCCAAATGTGATAAATGAATAAATATCTAATTGTTTTCATGAAAAAAAAATCTTGCCCAAAGTCGCAATTAAATACTTGGTGGCACCAGTAATTGGGTCCCTGTCTGTGTGACTCTAGAGCCCTGCTTTGCTTTGCTGTGCTCCACCAAATGGCAACAAAAAGCAAAGCGATCCTAACATGTACGTGCTGTACATACTTTGGATGAGGTGCTGGGGATTATACTTTCAAACAGTGCCAAACAACACACCTTCCATGGCTTCTGCTGTGGCCTCTCTGGATTTACTTTAGCCTTCCCAAGGGAGTTTACCTTGAGGAATAGAATGTAGGAAAAGAACCTGAATTTTTATTTCTTTGGAGGGAGTGTTGGGTGGGTATCGGGTTGGTGAGGAAGAGCTGTGGATGACCTTGTTCAAGGTTGGATCTTCTTCACTGGGCAGAATCCTGTGCTTGGCATTGTTGATGGTGGCCCCTTCCTCTTTTCTGGAAAAGCTCAACTCTGTCTATTCAGATTAGGAAAAGTCTACTTTCTGAGAAGATCTTACAGAATCTCCGATACGGCAAGAATCTGATATTTGCCAACCTCAAGAAAGCCAAAAAATTGTTGCCTTATTTGTTGAAAGACATTAAATGGAAAATATTCAGAGCATCAGGTTGGTAGATTTTTTAAAAAGGAATTATCTCTTTCTGGACCAATACTATATTGAGGTTAAGTCAGGTATGACCCAAAAGTGGTCTGTGATAGCCCACTCTGTCCTATCTAGGCAGGGCGAGTACTTAAAGGGATTCATTCTGAGCGTAGGATTAAACGTAATTGGATTTTGGGGGGAATATTTTAAAATATTTTCTACATTTGTTATGTGTTTCTTCTATAATTATTAAAGTAGAAATATTAAAGATTTCTGTGTTCTTGGGACTCAAAACTAAAACCTCTTTGCCATGTATTGGAAGTGGTGTGTGAGAGAGTGTACACCTGACTGTGAGACCTCCCTCTGTGACTGTCATCATAACTGTTTCATTCACGAATAGATGGATTTATCTGTAAGACTCACTACTTCTAAGAGAGGGACCACTGTTTCCTTCTTCCCATTAGTCGAGAAGCATTCTGCTTTCTATATATTTTCTTTATATATAGATTGAATAGGTGATATATCCGCCTCATTCAACATTCAGAAGGTACAAGAAGTTCCCTCCCTGGAAGCAAGCAATGTTATCAGCTTCTTGTGTATTTTTCCAGAGATTTTTCTTATTTGTGTAAGCAAACACACACACACACACACACGTACACACGGATGCAGCAATTAAGATTGGAAATCAAGTGCATTTTGATGTGCTCTACTTGGGCAGACCTACTCATCCTACCATTTGTCTTTTTCTTGGGGACTGAGACTTGCGTCCTCTCACTCAGATTCTAATCTCTACCATTTTCTCCTTCCTCCTCTTCCAGCTCAGAGAGAAACAGCCACTCCTATTCATTTCTGATTCTCAAACACCTGTTTCTTCTTCCCTTTTTCCCCCCCTCAATTTAATATTAGATGACAGAGTGGCACTTTCAAGCAAGAGGCAAAAGAGGAGGAGGTGGCAGGCCAACACTGCCACCTCCCACGAGGTGTTCCGTGCAGCTCACAGACCGTGGAAAGGTCAGGGTCCTTCATGGGAGTGGGCTTGTGGCCTGTCTCTCTTCTGCCTCTGTGGGGGCCCCAGACGTCCCCTTGTCCATCCACAGCCCATAGCCCAATACATCATAGGTTTTCTGCGTGCCTTGGAACGTTCTCCTCATTTCACTCTTGGAAAAGACGTGCTGTCGCCATCAAAGACAATCTGAAGCAAAAGCCAGTTGCTAAGCTATCTGCCTGTTATTAATTTGTAGCATTATTAGTGACAGCAGGAATCACATGGTTACAACTTTTTTCAAAAAGCGATTTACCCTCCTCTCCCACTGCAGCTCGGTTTTAGTCAGAATTAAAAGCTGTTCCTCCTACCAGGTTTCCCAGCGCACTGAATCACAGACTTCCGTGAGGAGGAAGGGGCCGTGGTGACAACTGGGTCTGGTCCTCTCAGTTCACGGTCCCACCTTACTCTCACTGATCTGATTTGAGACTTTCGGGCCTTGGTGTCAATGTCAGGAAACATATTTGGTTTTGCCTGAAAGAAAAAGTCCCATGCACAAGGTCATCTCTCTGTTCCTGAGGGTGTTTGTCATAAGGCTTCAAACCTAGTGACTCATAGTCACAGGTCGGAATGAGCCCGCTCGCTACCATTTATTAAAAATGAGTTCCCACCTAGGGAGGCTGACTGCCTCTTGTAAATCACGTCCCCCGAGCGGAGTGCTGATGAAATCATGTTTAATGACACGGTCTCTAAAATAGCCCGGGCTTGCCGATTTTGTGTTTCTTTTGCTTTTTGTTTGTTTGCTTTGGTTCACAACTGGTCCTTTGCTAATATTTCAGCCCTCAAAGGAGGTACAGAATCCTCGGATATTGACAAAAATTCTTCCCTCTCCTCCTGGAAATGGGCTCCATCCATGGATGCTAGAGTGGAAGAATGCCTTGAGCAGAGAGCAGGAGTAGGGTGACTCCGGTGTGTGGCATCTGGATCACCCTGTGTCTTCTTCTTCCCTGGTTACTACCCCTGAGGTGGATGGAGTGTTCTAGATGGACCAGCTGGTGGTGTCCTGTTATGAATGGGGCCAGATGACCTCACCAGCAGTGCCTCAAAGGCACATCCCGCACCCAGGATCTGCTCTTCCAGTTGGAGTTTCAGAATCCAGATATTCTGATTAGGCAAAGAGGAACAGTATAACCATAATGGCCAAACTCCCAAGAGGAGATTATCAATTTAGAATAAGAGATGTAACCACAAATGGACCAGAGGACAATTCATTGGCCGGCTCATCTTCTCCCTATACACTTAGGTATGTGTAAAACCAGTTACAATTTTAGGAAGGGTGGGAAAAGGAGGTGAATTTAAAATATATGTCCAGTTTATTATCCCTTCCTTGTTCTCATGTGTGTGTGTGTGTGTGTGTGTGTGTGTGTGTATGTGTGTATGTGTGTGTGTAGCAGACTTAATAAAGTAAAAACAAAACCATAGAAGCTTTATAGATTATCTGTTGTCTTTCTTTGTAATTACTATTCATTATTATTTTTGAATAACAATAAACATGCACATGCTAAAAAAGTCAAAGAGAACAAAAGTTATACAGTGGAAACAGAATCATTTTCCCACCTTTGTCTCAAGGTCTCCAAATTCCTGTCCACAGTTATCAATTTCTCATGTTTCCTTCCAGAGATATTCTACATGTATGGAAACATATTAAGTACATGTGTGTCTATTTATTCCACTTGCAGTTTATGTGTGTAAATGTTATTAATATTACTCTGGGCACACTGTTATGTGTCTTGCTTTTTTCACTTAACGTTATATCTTAGACATCTTTCCAAGGTATCCTATTTTTCCATTGTAGGGATATACCATAATTTGATGGGCATATCTGTCACTTACAATCTTTTGCTATTACAGAAACTGCTAAAATGAATGAGATGATTGAGGGATATTTTTAGTATGAAGTGCTTTAATAAAATATCCATCTCTTACAGTGGAATAGATCTCTCTTGTGAATAGAATAGTCTTGTCAAACAGACCCCGTGGCTTTCTTCCTGGACACTGATAAACACTGACAAATTCTGATCCCTTTTTTTTAATACCAGCTTCCCCCACCCCACCTCTGTGTCAAACAGGTTTCATGTTCATGGTTTCCCTTCCGCCTGGGTACAATGTAGTTAACTAGATGTTGACTTTTTGGTTAGACTCATATTTTAGAAATGCCTGAGACCATATCTAAATTGCCAAAGTTAAATTTTAGCTTTCCCATAGCTTCTCAGCCATATTTTTACAGCAAATTGTGTTACTTTTAGGGCTGTACTGTGTGTGTGTATGTGTACATGTGTGTATGTTTAACTGATCTAACCCTCAAAAGTTAACTTTATTCTGAAGGCCAGAGGTCAATGTGCCTTCAGATTAATTTATGCTGTTACACTGAATTTAGATGCCTTACTTTTATACCTGTGACATAGGTCAGTGATTTGGAAAATTTAAATAACATCTCATTCCGCTTTGTTTTTTTTCCTGACGTTGCTCAATGGCCAGTGGTCCAGGATAGGATAGAGCTGCCATTTCAACATTGCTCTCTTTTTAATGTGTGTGCACATAGATGTTTGTGTGTGCACATATCAAACTTGTTTAGGTTTTGAGAAGGCGGGTTTACATTGAAGCAATGTAAATAGCTTAAAAATGAATATTAGACATCTGTGCTTTTAGAAGTTCTTCTGGCAGGTTGCCACCAGAAATTCTTTACTGACCACGTTTCTACAGATTTCAACCTCTTGCAGCTTCTTTCAAACCTACATTGCTTTCCTATGGTGTATTTTAGCCTCGTATCTTATGTGTGTACAATAGTGTAGACAGTTGTGCTATCTAACCCTAAAACTATTGACTCCTTCTTGGCTTCCAAAAAGATTTTTATGAAGAGTAGAAATCTCTGAGTATTGGAGTATAAGAGTGGGATGTGAAGGTATTACAGTGAACTATTATCTACCAGTGCCTTGCAGGTAGATGCTTGGCTCTCAAGGGCCAAGCCACTGAAAAATAAAATCCATTAGGGTAAGCGAACTGATGTCACAAATAGACCTCCAAGTGTATCACAGCTCTAGCACACTCAAAATTTAATTTCTTGCTCACATAACAAGTGGGTGATTAAATAGTTCAGTAGAGTGACACTCCTCTATATAATAATTCTGGGACCTAGGCTTTGCTGGCTCTGATATCCCTAACTCATGACTTCCAAGATTGCCCTGGAGGTTACCTCCACTCTATATAGTTGGAAGGAGAGAAAAAGATCACGGAGGAGAGTTGCATGGCTTTTATGGGCTTTTATGGGCCTGACCTGGAAGTGGTGCAAATCACTTCCGCTCACACTCCCCTGCCAGGAGCAGCCACGTGGCCACCTGACTGCAAGGAAGCCTGGGAAGCAGAGTCCCTGGCTGAGCACCTGCTTTGCAGCAACAATGCTACACTGTGGAAGGGGGAATTGGGATACTTGTTGGACATGTATTAATAGCTGTCTTTCTCTTATAATCCCCATCATAATGTTTTTATATATCACCTTTTGAACACTTACCTATGAGGCATGGTACTGTGTATATATGCACTAATTCTTAGAGGTTGCTATTTGTTATAAATATTATCAATCTATTTTATAGATGAAGAAATTAAAGCTCAGAGATTAAATCTCTTGCCCAAGATCATACATCTTGTACATTTTGGAAGTGAGGTTCACATTCTGGTCTACCTGATTCTATAGCCTAGTGCTCTTAATTTTTATGTTCTATTGCCTAGGTAGAACTGGCATGTTTGGCCCTTTGGTGGCTAAAATAGAAGACAGGGACAAGCCCCCAGTGTTTCACTTTATTTTTCTGTTTCTTTTCTAGCAGCAGGAAGGAGGAGGCCCAAGGTTATGAGTAATCGCAATGTTTTTCACACTACCCCTCACCAGGTCTGCCTTCATTGTCTAGCATCTACATTCACTTCAGTCATTCTCAAGGATTCAATTACCATTCATATAAGGATGAATCTCAAATATTTATCTTCAGTCCAAACATTTCATCTCAGTGTAGACTCATCGTTCTAACTGCCTATTCAACACCTCCATGGACACCCCCAATTCAACATATCCCCAAAGTAAAGGCATTGGTTGTCCTCACACCCATAGACCTGCCCGTTCCTCAGGTTGGCTAGTCAGCAGCTCACTGGCTTTGCTGAACTTCCCAAGGTGTGGGTGCCAGACATTTGTTTCTCCATTACTGCTCGTCTCTTAAAGAGTAAGCAGATTCACAGCTATTTTGCATGTTTTCTAGACGGTCCAAATGTCATCACTATTGCCTGTAGGGTTGAGGGACTATTTTGAGATGGTGATGAAGATTATCTCAAGAAAACACCCTCTCTGTGCAGCCCTCTTCTCTTTTCGCTTTCTGTTTGACACTGAGGAAGTTGGCAAAAACTTGTAAATCACGCTAATCCTTAGGCACTCAGGCATGGCCTGAGTCATGCTCACCCACTCATGGAGACACATTCACGCTCAAGAAAATGAGTATATGGGGGCAATAGGAAAACATTCTGTTATCTTAAGTCCTTCTGTCCGCCCCATCCTCTGGGGACATCTTTTCTCTTCCCCACCTTCCTCATCTTTGAGCTGATTTTAATGCAGAAAAGAGCACAGCAAATTAGACTTCTTCCTCCACTCGGGCACTCCTGAGTGTTTGTGGAAAGATGTTGCTTGTCCTTGGTAAGCTCAGCGTATGGAAACCCGGGGGCTTCTCCAAGACAGTTTGTCTCCAAAAAAAATCCCAGGCTAGTTGTTATAGACCTTGGAGTCTATAGTTAGAGGGCGGTTGGAAGATAAACTGGTACTGATTACTAAATTAAAAAAGAAACGCAAACACCAAGACATCTTGGGACAAAGAATAATGTGAAAATGGCAACTGACGATCAGAGAATTTAAATTCTTATTTTCTGCTATCTTTTATTCTTTCCCCAAAAGAATTTGTTATGGAATGTGAGAGAGAATATTCACAGCTATTGTTTGGCTTTCCCCTCTCCTATGCCAGGCACTATTGCTAATCTTTACAGAAATCTTGTAAGGTGGGTATTATGTGTGTTGTACAGATCACGGAACTGACCTCAGAGAGGCTAATTGACAAGCCAAGTTACTGAAATGAAGATTTTTTTTCCCTCCACATTTTTATATGTGTAGCTGCAGACCTACAGCAAGGGACTATGTCTGCCTTGTGCATTACTTCCCTATACCTGGAGCTGGCACAAATCCTGGAGCAAAGTAGGAGCTCAGTAAGTGTTTGTTGCATAAAGGAATGAATGAAACTGGAAAGTGATTACAACAACGGTCTCCTCCACCTAGCAGTGGTGTAAATTGGGATGGACCAGGTTATGACTTGGTACCAAACAACCCCAAAGTTTCAGCAGTTCAAAACACAGGTCTGTTTCTTGTTTTCACTCGATGCCCATTACAAGTTGTTAGGAGGCTTCATGCCACCCATGATGGTTACTCAAAGACCCAGGCTGATGGAGCTTCATCTATCCTGAATGTTGCTGCTTGCACTGTAATTAAATTATTTAAACTGGAAGTGGCCCACATCTCTTTTGCTCACAATTTACTGGCTGGAACTACCCACCTGGCTCCACCAAACTACCAGGGAGCCAGGAAGGGCAATTCTATCATGTGCCTGGAAAAGGGTAGGTCTAGATTTACTTGACAAACAGCACTAGTGACCTCCATAGGATGTAGGGGTCAAATAAAATGCTATATATTAAAATACTTTTTATCATGAGAGGCAGTTGGTGGTTATCGGTGATTGTTAGGCAGTGTGGCCTTGAGTCATTGTGTTTGCTCCTACATGAGACTTCTCAACAGGAATTTATCCTGGGCAATGATAGGAAAGCCCTGGGACCTTGTCAGAAGGCATATCATGTCCAATTCTGATGCTTTTACAAATGTCAAGATGGTTTCCTGTCCAGATGCCATTCTGAGCTCCACAGACATGGAGGGTTCACAATCACATATAGACTGGTTAGGAGGTTGTTCACTGAGCAAGGGATGGGTGCTCAAGCAGTCTTATCACCCTGGTATGCTTGGGCTCATCCCAATTCTTAAACGGTGGATAATAGTGTCCTAATCCCTTTCTTTAAGCTCCGCAGGCTTATTTGGTTTTCAGGGTTGAACCACAGTGGTTGGGGACCAGGTAGAGGAGTTTAGCACACCGCTGGGATGATTACTGGGGCGGGGGTTCAGAGTGCAGAGGCAGAAAGTTCTCACTCATTTTCATCAGTGGTCAAGGTCAGCTGGAATTGACCAGATAAGGTTCCCATCCATCCTTTTTGACAGGTGCTGTGTGTTTCTGGAAAACAAACCAAATGGATTCTGTAAGTTCATGTCCTAACTCTACAAAGTGCTGAATACTTACAAGAGTAGCAAATAAACATACCCCTTTGACGCACTAGGAAATGATTTTCACTCATGTTGTCATTATATAATTGAACCATTAGAAGCCATTTCACCACTAGATGAAAGTCCAATCCAATCTCCTTTATAAAAGACAATAAACAGACTGGAACACCCAATTCATAGCTTAGTTCTCTGAACCACAGGGAGATGCCTGCCTTGGGTCAAAAGATAGAAATGAAAACCAAATTTACCAATAATGTCGTAGGTAACTCCAGATGTTTACCAATGGTTGTGTCTGGAAGTGTAAAGGGACTTTCCCTCTTTTAGGCATCTCTTAGGGATATGTGGGATGGGGGCAGGTGGGATGGATTGTGGGGTGAAGTCATTGGAAATGGAACTGGATGCCTGTAGACAGGGCTCATTTGGGGTTATTAGTTTCGTTTTCCCCTGTATGTGTCACCTCTGAAATGATTAATATGCCCTCTCCCATGGTCAGGAGTGCAGCTTATCAGACAGCTTGTATAGACTCAGGGGACATGGGAGCTATTTCTGATTTCCTTATCTACAGGCTGAGAGATCAACTATCTTTAGAAAGTCTAATGGAATAGTGGACAAGAGTTTGGAGTAAGAAGGACCCACTTATTACCTGTGTGACCTTCATGCAGTTGCTTAATATCTTTGAGACTCAATTTCAAAATTTGGAAAATAAGGCTAATATTAATAATAGTACTCACTTCTAAGGAAATTTATAGGAGGATAAACTAAGATTGCATATGCAAAGCACTTAGCGCAGTACCTAGCACATAGCAAGCCCTCAATAAATATTCCTAAAATTTCTAGTTGGGTTGAATGTGAAGGCACCCCTACCATCATATCCAGTTGTTGGCTTTTTGGCATATGTGTAGGGTGACTAGATGCACTGTTAGCATCAAATAATCACTTATGTTTATTTTTGGTATCTCAGAGTTCAACGGGATTGTGAGGCATGTGACCAGTCTCCATGCTAGGTGCCCTACAAACGCAACATGATGACATCACAGTGGTGACATCACAACATCTGTGCTGTGAGAAGCCAGGTTAGTGCTTCTCCTGTGAGGGGCACACAGTGAACGTCTGATGCCACTGATAATGTTCTGTTTCTTGACCTGGGACTAATGACACAGAAGTTTCATTTTTGAAAAATTCATTGAGCTGTATGCTTCTGATAGGTACATTTTTCTCTATTGATACTGTGTTTCAATACAAAGTTAAAACTGTAAACTTTTTAAGTCATCAATCTAATTTGGCAAGATAATCAAGATTGAAGATATTGCTACAAGGTAATAGAGTCCATATATAATATAATTTCTCTCTCTCTCTCTCTTTTTTTTCCTCCGATAATGTCTTACCTAGTACAACTTAGAGGAAAAGCAAACATTTCAGACATTTGAATTTTATGTCCCTCTAACTTATTTGGAGGTTATACATTTAAATTTCATCTTGTCTGAAAATTTTATTTCTACTGCTATTTTTTTTTTTTGCTTACATTTGCCTAGCAGTGCTTTCTCTACCTCCTTTTAAATGTAAATTTTGAATAATAATGATAATAATAGTGATAAATCAATGAACTAACTATATGTACCACTCATCTTTGCAATTAGAATATTGACAATTCATTTGAAGCCCTCTGTGTGTCCCTTTCTGATCTAATCTTTGTCCCTCGTGCATTTCTTTATATGTGTGTATCACTAAATAATGCAGTCTCTGACTTAGGATGGCTCGACTTAGGATTTTATAATTTTTCAACTTCGGAATAATGTGAAAAGCCATATGTATTCCGCAGAAAGTGGTACAGAATCTCCCAGATGCAGGGCAGGAGCAGAGAGCTGCAGCTCCCAGTCAGGAGCTAAAGTAAAACTTCTAGAAAAAAACAAAAGATTTTTGTGACAGTGGATTAGTCAAAAATTTCTTGGATAGAACACAAAAAAGTACAAGGTATGAAAGAAAAAAATTGATAAATTTAACTTCATCAATATTAAAAACTGCTTTTTAAAAGACACATGTAAAGGAATTTAAAAAGCCACAAACTGGGTAAAATTATTTGCAGAACATATACCTGATAAAACACTTGTAGTCTCCAAGACATGGAGACTTTTCCAGTTCAAAAATAAGAAGATACACAACCCCATTAACAAAGGGAGAGCAGAGGTAGGAGGATCGCTTGAGGTCAGGAGTTCAAGACCAGCCTGAGCAAGAGCGAGACCCCGTCTCCACTAAAAATAGAAAAAATTAGCTCGGAATGATAGCGAGAACCTGTGGTTCCAGCTACTCAAGAGGCTGAGGCAGGAGGATCACTTGAGCCCAG
>RJWJ010002130.1:21813-108301 GCA_004363605.1 Indri indri
AAAAAAAAAAAAAAAAAAAAAAAAAAAAAAAAAAAAAAAAAAAAAAAAAAAAAAAAAAAAAAAAAAAAAAAAAAAAAAAAAAAAAAAAAAAAAAAAAAAAAAAAAAAAAAAAAAAAAAAAAAAAAAGACCCAAAACAAATGTAGAGATTTTTAACCAATATTCACCATGGCAAATAAACATATGAAAAGATACTCAATACTATTAGACATTAGGGAAATGTGAATTGAAACCACAAGGAGATATTTCTACATACCCTCTAGAATGGCTAAAAGGAGAAAGATTGATTTTATCAAGTGTTGGCAAGGATATGGATTAATCAGAACTCTTTTGCTTTGCTGGTGGGGATGCAAAATGATGCAGCCACTTTGAGAACACAGTTTGGCAATTTCTTTGAAATGAAACATACACGTACCATATGACTTAGCACTTTCTCCTTGTAAGAATTTACCCAAGAGAAAGGACAACATATGGCTATCAGAAGACCTGTATGCAAATGTTTATTGCAGCTTTATTCAAATAGACCCAACTGGAAACAGTGCAAATGCCCTTCAACTGGTAAATTAATAAAAAAAAAATCATGATACAACCATATGATGAAATACCACTCGACGATAAAAAAGAACGAACTACTGATATGCATGACAATATGGATGACTCTCAAAGCCTTATGCTAAGTGGCAAAGAAGCCAGACACGGAAGACTACGTGCTGAATGATTCCAGTTATATGACATTCTGGAAAAGGTTATGGGGAAAAAGCCAGATCAGTGAGTGCAGCAACTGGGAATTGGGGGAAGGGATTAACTGCAAAGGGGCACAAGGAAACATTTCGGGTGCTGGAAATATTTTAAATCTTGATTGTGGTTGTGTTTACATGACTGGATATGTTATCAAAGCTTATTAGACTTTTTTTTTTTTGAGACAGGGAGTGTCTTACTCTGTTGCCAGCGCTACAGCGCGGTGGTGTCATCGTAGCCCACTGCAAACTCAAACTCCTGGGCTCAAGTGACTTAGAACCATTTCATATCAGAGGTGCAGTGCGTTAGCTTCCCTGGAGGGTCTCAGCTTTAATGCCAAGTCTCAGCTCAGCTTCTCAAATTTTCAGAGCATTAGGCTTAGAAAACTAATGGCAATGCTAATTTAGGACATAAGTAGCCTCCCCCAGGGCAACGGCTCTTATTAATCCCACTTACCTGTGTACGGCTGGCGCATGCTCCCAACTCAAGACGTAGGGCTCTGATTTTCTTTCCTTTTTCTTTTCTTTTTGGTTCTTGAACATTTCCCTTACTTCCTAGTATGTCCCACATACATCATCATTATAACTCTTGTTTGTTGTAACGTATCAAGAAACTACGTAGTTGTATTTCAGTGGAAGTGGGAATTTCAGAGCGTCTGGTCCACCATGCTGCAGCCAGCCTTCTCTGCTGCTTTGTTTTAACTCTACTTCTTGTCAAACAGTATCATAAACTCCCATGCACCATTCTCCAGTTTTAACAAGGATCAACATTTTATTATTCTTATTTCATCTAATTGTGCTCCCCATTATTTTTTGGGGGGTGAATTTTAGGGAAATTCCTGACATTTGATCATTTCATTCATAAGAACATCAGTAGGATCTTACCTATAACATAACTGCAATCTCATCATCACACCTTAATAGCAAAGCCCCAGCCTGTAAGAAACATCAATTTTTCACACATTGTTTCTTGGATCTATTTTCTGAGTCTCATATCTTTTCCCCATAATTTTCAACTCTGTTCTTTGAGTTGTTCTTGATTTTCCAGGCCATGAATTTAGATATGAACAGTGAATTCAACCACTAAATGTCTCAGTTTACAGATCATATTTTCAAGCTACTGGATCCTGGGGTTTGAGACTCATTATTTTTTTTTCTTCAGGTGCCCAACTATTATCTTCAACAACTCTATTTCACTGGCCCATATTCTGGTGATTTAATCCCATCCTAGTTTCCGGCTGTCCGGCCTCTCTGATGGGTAGTTGTTTTCTCTCTGGGACACAAGTCTGGTTGATGAAATATGTTTAATAGTGAAAAAAATCCCACAAGCTGCAAAAGCGAAGGTGTCTGAATTGGCTGAATTTGTTGACTCAGTAATGAATCTACAGGCAGTGATTTGTGTACCTTGTTCTACTTCTGTTGTTCTCTGAACATACTGAAGTAGTGGTACAAATTTCACCTGAACTGCTATTCTGAATTTTCATCCCTAGAGGTAATCCTTCCCAGGAAAAAACAATGATCTCTCCTGGATATGTTTTTAGTTGCTATACGATTTGTGCGAAGCTTGATCTTTAAAACACCCCTTGGGCCAGAGGAATATTTGTCATTTATGGAAATTAAATGTTTACTTTTCTGTTAAGTTCCGGCCTCTTTTCATAGAAAAAGAAATAAGTGCAAATAAACAACTTCACAGGTTTCCAGAGCCTCTTTGTAGGTCTGAGGAAGCAAGGTAGCTTTGAGTGAGGAAGGAAGAGAGGCAATGAGTCACAGTTCTCAGAGGGAAAAGCACGGCGTATATGAAACAGAGACCTGGGCACCTGGCTGGGAAACAATTTGGCTTAGATTTGCTACCAACTGGCTGCGTGATCCAGGGTCAGCCCCTAACATCATAGAATGGTCACAATCATACCTGCCTCATAGCGTTGTTTTGAAGATTGATAGAGACATGGTGAGTTGCTAAGTGAACGTTAGCATTATCATTTCGAATTTCAGTGTAGAATTCTAAACACAGAGTGTTTGCTTCTGTAGTCAATATTAACAGTATATTCTGGAATTTGCCTCTGCTGGGTCCCCACACTTCCGGACTGCTGTTGGCAATGATCTTTTTCTAACCATGCACAGAGCGTCCCTGTACAGAATTTAATTTTGTGTCAGTAAATGTTATTTTATATTTAAAAATCCATTTAGATGTTAATGCCCCTTTTCCTTAAATGGGTCTCTGTGGAGAGCCCACCTTCTGCTCAGTGACTCTGCCCCGAGGGGGAAGAGGCCGAGTGGGATCCATCACGACTAATGGAATAATTAATAGAATGTGTTTAAGACTGAGGATGGAATGATTAAGAAAACCCTTGATCCAAGTTACTGAAAAATCGAATCAAGGTTTTCCGGAGAAGAAAGTCTGTGGGTGAAACATGATATTTTTAGTAGCAAATTATCAGTCTTCGGCAGGTGAGGAGGAGGATGAGCAAGAAGGAAAGGAGAAATGTTGGCTTGGAGAGAGATGAAAGGAAATTAATGACTAGGGAAAAGTCCATTTAAAAATAGAGGATGAAGAATCACTGATAGACTGATTTTCCTCTGGAAGAGAAAAACCAGGTGCCCTAACCTCCCAGAAATCAGAATATTAAGACTTTTCTACCCAGAGTGGTGGAGAAGGCAGGAATGGACATGACAAGGTACTTTTGTATGACTCACCTTTCCTCTGAAGCTGGGTGTTCCCAGCAGTACTTTTCCAGGTGTTCCACTCTGAGTGGACACAGTAGGACACACGGGTTCTGGGGCGTGGGGTTAGTAACGACAGGATCTAGGAAACTTGTTCAAGAGAGAAACAGATGATAGATACGAAGGAATTGATCATTTTGTTAGGAGTGGTAATGGCAATATGGCTCTAGTTTCGTTAACGTGATAGCACTGATGATTCTAGACGTTCTGCAGCATGAAGCTATGTGAGTAATGCACACATTTTTAAGAGATGTGTGGGGGAATAAAATGTCACGGTGCTCTGGATTTGCTTTCAAAAACCATGAAATAAACCAAAATTGTAAGATTCGTTTTGTGTAAAATGTGTGATTAGAAGGAACCTCTCTCCCTGTCAGGCATATAAGAGTAATTAGAAAAACAAGCGTGTTCCATCTCAGCAAATGGAAAAACAAACAATAAAGCTATTTGCCAAATTTAAAAATATATATGTTTTTCTCCCCAGGATCAAGTGCCTTTGGCAAAGCTCTCTTGGCTATATTGCTATCCAGTAAAAAACAGAAAATATTTAGTCGGGTGGAGAGACACACTTCGTGTTGTGCCTGCCAGTCTGGAAGGAGATTTATCTGTTGCTGCGTAGCATCATTAGGACCATAAAGGGGCATTGCGTGCGGTTGTTTGCGGTGTCTGGATGTCGTTAAATGAGGCGTTTGCTTCATCGTAAATTGTGCAGTGTCTCTCCCATCCTCCCCTCTTTCTTTCTGCCACCACAGCCTCAGCGCACATGCATTTCTCAGAACGCAGGGGATGCCACACGTGCTTTCCACAAATCATCACACCAGGCACAGGACCTGCAAAAACTCTTTCCTTCAACAAACCTTTTTGAGCACCAAGGATGTACAGGCAGAAGGGCCCTGTTCTTGATTTAATGCTCTGTTGGTGCCTTCTTGAAATTCTTCATATATATATATATATATATGCATACATACATATATATATATATATATTTTTTTTTTTTAACAAGGAGGGTCTGCATTTTCATTCAGCACTGGCCCTGCAAACTCTGTAGCCAGTGTTGAATGGCTACAATCAAAAAAACCCAAATGCAAATCTCTGATCTCATTGCTAGGATTCGATTTGAGCCCTGGGCCTGAGCTGGAGGGCATAGAGTCCTGTGGGAAGAGATGCAGAGACATAACCAAGTCCGGCAGGGTGGGAGGAGAGGCAGAGAGGAGGCCATGTTACCTCATTGGTGTGGAGGATTTGGCCTCAAAAAAGCAGTAGGTGTTTGCTAGTGGGAGTCACAGTGGGTGGGAGAAGATCGGGGGATATTTATCCATGAGCAGGGGCATAGAGTTGCAGGGGGAAGTGTTTCTTCGTGCGTTTGATGAGGCTGATGAGCTCACGATCTGATGGATACCAATGTGCTGAGAGAGAAGAGGCCAGTGCAGACTTGTTGGCTCAATCCCGGGGGAATTTACCCAGCATAGCAAGGAATTGGAACTTCGTTTTTGGATGAATGGCTTTCGATTCTTGTTGACTCATTAAAATCACTTGAGGGAACTTAATTTGTTTTGTTTTTTTGAGACAGAGTCTCACTCTGGTCGCCTGGGCTAGAGTGCAGTGGCATCATCACAGTTCGCTGCAGCCTCAAATTCCCGGGCTCAGGTGATCCTTCCGCCTCAGTCTCCCCGGTAGCTGAGGACTACAGGCACAAGCCCCCACACCTAATTTTTCTATTTTCAATAGAGATGGGATTTCGCTCTTGCTCAGGCTGGTCTCAAACTCCTGAGCTCAAGTGATCCTCCCGCCTCAGCCTCCCAGAGAGCTAGGATTACAGACATGAGCCACCGAGCCCAGCCTGGGAACTTAAAATTATACCAAGTCCCTATCTCCAGTTAAATGAGAATTTCAGGGATTGGGGCAAAGGCATTGGTAGTTTTGAAAGTGACCCAGGTGATTCTCATGTTTAGCCAGCGTTAGAGACACCAGATTCAGGCGACAGAGAGTCAAGGTGTAGCATATTGTGTTAATAAAACTGTCGGTCATAGCTATATTTTAGAAAGTCCTAGAAGAGTTGAAGGATGAGTTAGGGAGGTATAGTTAGAAGGAACATGAGTTAGGACAGTGCTTCTCAAACTTCTCTGTGCTTACGAATTACCTGGGGATAGAGTTAAAAGGTTGACTATGCGTAGGTGCGAGGCAGGGCCCGAGACTCTGCATTTGTAACAACCTTTCAGGTGATGCGAGGCTGCTGGTCCTCCATCCCCCTGTAACTGACAAGGAGTCAGGAGACAATTCTGGTAGCCCAGGCAAGAGACAGGCCTGATAAAAGGCATCGTGCATGGGATGGAGACATCTATGGTAACCCCCAGATTTATTGCTAGGGTGACCGAGTATAAATTGTAAAAAGAAAATTTTTCACTTAGAGCAGCACTTGCCTGGGAGCTGTCAAAGCTGAATGTTGTGTCTCAGCACTACTGATTCCGGTCAACCCAAGGTGATAAGGACCATGCACTTTGCATGATCCCCACTTACACTGGACCAAAGGGAAGACTCATTTCTGATGATCAACAGTGAGTCTTGTTTTTACCAACTATTAGACTATTTTTACCAATTATTAGTTTTGTAGACTTGTTGGTTCACTTTGGCCAATACAGACTGTTCGTTTTCAGTCCTTAAATTTGGATAATCATTACGTAGTCCCCTTTTCCAGCACTTAAAAATTGCTAATTTTTTCCTCTTGGGGAAATATGTTTTTTAGGCTTCACTGCTCTTTGGTTTATACTTTGACAATATTGCACCATATTGCGCCATATTGCACCGGTGTTCCCTGCCGGCTGAACACAGGAGAAAGAACATGTTGTTGGGAGAAGGGAATGTTGCAGGAGAATGTGGAGAGGGGATAAGAAACAAGTTTGTAATCATCAGGGAAATGCAAATTAAAACAATTAAGGTAGTACAATGAGATACCACCTTACCCCAGTCAGAATGGCCATTATCGAAAAGTCAAAAGACAATAGACATTGGTGCAGGGATTCAGTGAAGAGAAGGCTTCTACACTGTTGGCGGGACTGCAAATTAGTACAACCTCTGTGGAAAACAGTATAAGATTCCTCAAAGAACTAAAGTAGATCTACCATTTGATCCAGCAATTCCACCACTGGGTATCTACCCAAAGGAAAAGAAGTCATTATATCAAACCAATACCGGCACTCGTATGTTTATTGCAGCACAATTCACAATTGCAAAAATATGGAATCAACCTAAGTGCCCATCAACTGATGAGTGGATAAAGAAAACGTGGTATATACAAACCATGGAGTACTAGTCAGCCATGAAAAAGAATGAAATAATGTCTTTCACAGCAGCTTGGATGGAACTGGAGACCATTATCCTAAGTGAAGTATCTCAAGAATGGAAAATCAAATACTGCATGTTCTCACTTGTAAGTGGGAGCTAAGTAATGGGTACGCAGGGGCGTATGGAGTGGTACAGTGGACATTGGATATTCAGAAGCAGGGAGGGTGAGAGGAGGGAGAGGGAAGGAAAAATCCTATTGGGTACAATGTCCACTATTCAGGTGACAGATACACTAAAAGCCCAGACTTCATTTACCACTAAACACTTTATCCATGTAATCAAAAACCACTTGTACCCTAAATCTGTTGAAATAAAAAAATGCATTTATCAATTAAAAAAAGGAAACAAGTTTGATTTTGATATGTTAAAAATTGTGGTGCCCTTTGACGCATGGTTTCAGTAAGCACTTGGTCATACAGGTCTGCATACACACAGGGAATGTCTGGGCTGCGGAAATGGATTGGGAACCATCGGGACATGTGCAATTGGACCTGCGAGACCCAGTGATATAGTCCTGGTGGAGTGAGGTGGGAAGAGGGCCGTGGACACGACCCTGGGGGGTACCAACGTCTCATGGATGGGCTGAGGATGAGGAGGTTTGTGAATGGCTTCTTCTCCTCTGTAATCCCTTCTCCCCCCTTGTAGGGAAGCCTGGACAGTTCTTCCACGATGGTTCATCCCTGGAAAACACGCACGCTGCCAGGATGCCTAGATACGGTGGCATAGGGTCAGACCTACGTAAGCAGACAAAATGTTACCTCTACTCTTTCAGGGTGTTTTCTTGTTTATTTTTACTAGGTCTGAGATTTAAATTAGCATAAGCTATATTAACAGGAGTAGAGCAGACAAATTTATTTAATACAAGTTTTATGTGGCAAGGGAAACTTCATAAGGAAATGAAGACTCCAAGATGCAATCAGAAGTGAGCACTGATGTACCGAATTGGACAAAGAGGAGTAATTTGCAAAAATGTAACAAGGCCAAGGAGTTTGGGCTAGGGCAGTTAGCTGGGTGGAGAAGCGGCCAGGAGGATGCCAGTAAGTTTAACAAGGTTTGTTTGCCCGGATTTCCTACTGCCTCAAGTTCCTGTCACTGATGATAAGAATGATACTTTACTTCTAGTATAGACAGGGCAACATTCACATGGGAATTTCAACTCCTGCTTTTAAGAAACAGAAGGAAAGTCAGACTGCTTTTCTTGCACCTGTTAGTTCTTCAAGTGCTTTTAACTCAAAATAGTCGATGTGCCAGAGCAGCATATTTTTAACACCTTCATTGACCACACTGGTTCTAGAACCACACTGCTCCTCTTACCAGCATGTGACGAGAGTTAGTAAATTGGAGAGTTGTATTTTCTCTCAGAGACCTAAAAGCCTCTTTTCTAATATAGCCTTTGTCTGTTCCCTAAATCCCTACTCCCCCAGTCTCTAGATGTGCTTGAAAATGTCCGAGCCGTAGAGAATCCTTGTTCCTGTGCAGATCAGCAGAGGCAAGTGGATAATTCCACGTCCCTGATGCATTAAAATGTTAGCCTCAACCTTGCCAGGATCCCCACTTCATCACAAAGCCACCCAAGACCTCTGTGCTGTTGCCAGATGGCAGAGAAAGAGGAAATACAGCCATGGACGAGTGGATCCCCTTACGACAATTGGGATTTGGTGAGAGGTTGGGGGAGACAGAGGAAAGGAAGCAAATTGGGTGAAAGTGTGATGCAAATAATGGTCCCTAAAATTGCCCCCATAATCATTCAATAAGGGAACATTATGGAAAAAGCCGACAAAATAACAATAATAAAAGGCACCCCTCTTCCCATCATTAACAACAACAACAAAATTCCAACTGCAGCATGGTTTCCAGATTAGTTAGTTTGGGTTACATTTTAGCTTCTGGTGGAAGCAGGTTTGTGTCTTCAGGTTCTTGTGCTGTTGTGCTGGGACCTTGGGGATTCCTGGGTGGGAGAATCGGCTGAGAAAGCCTTCTGAAGCTCAAGTTCCTGGAGCAGAGGTTCTAGAACAAGAGTCCCTTCATCCTCAGGAGTCTATAAAGGAAGAAACTGTGGGAGTTGGGTGTGGTGTGAGTGGGAACAGCACCCTCACTCTTCATTGACTCAGAATAAGGCTGTAGGTTAACGAAAAGCTCAAGATTCCTTGTTCTTGCCTGAACTTTCATCATCTTATCCCAGAACTCTGATCATCTCACGCTCATCAACAACTCTGATGGGTAGATATTGGTGTATTTGATGGGTAAAAATGGGAAAAGTCATGCAGTTTTCTTGGGAAAGTAACTCTTGAAAAACATGGTTCTCATGATGGTGGTGGGTGGGGTAAAACTTTTTGTTGGGGACAATTCGGAACACTCATACCAATGCCTGGTGCTCTGGAACTTCATTCAACAGTTGTGAGCAGCCATTGTGACACAACAAACATTTCGTGCTAATGACATGCAATAGTCAAGTCAAGCACACTATTTTAATACCTCCCAAATGTAATAAAAGAAGACATAGAGCCATCAGATTTTTTTAAAAATCAGTTGACTTCTGTAGGGCTTTACATAAAACCAGCTCATTTTATGAATGACGCCTCTGAGTAAACAGTGAGGTAGGCAAGGGAATGGACAAATGGTAGATTTAGTGTTTTTTAGTCTTTAAAATAGTGTGGCCAAAGGGGACTGACACTGTACAACCCTTTCCACTCACCCTAGGTATGGGGAGGGAATGTGTGGCTAAGGAAATTAAATATCCATTCACAGGCACGTGAGGTGAGGCAACTTCTTCCTCATCCTTTGTTTTTTAAGCCACACGATAAATTGACTAGTTTATTTCTATATATTCCATACCCCCAGATGGTTGGTTATGTTATACAACTTGTGCTTACACATGGAGATCATTTTATGAGTTTCGTGTCTGTACACATGTGGAGTTTAATAAAATACCCCCCCTTAGAGACAGCTACAGGCTTGTAGTACGAGCAGAGCACAGTCAAGGTGTGGAATTTCTTTCTGGTAATCTTTGTCTTTCATTTTATGAGAAAACATTTTTTAAAAAATATAAAAGCCGATGTATTTTGAGGACCCATTAGTTAATACTAATTTTTAGGAAAATGTTAGCCATCCACCAGGTTAAAATATTTAAGCATTAAATTTCAAACAGATTAAATGTAAAGAAATTTAAGGAAAGTATTTTATAAAAGAGGCATTGCGGAAAATAGCTGGTAAAGGAAATATTTGGAATGGAAAAGTTTTGAGTCAGTGTCGTTGGGCCCATGCCAGAGATAAGGTTGGGTGTACATCATGCAACTACAGTATATTTTTGACACTATCTTGATCTGAGCCCAGGCCCAGACTCTACTACTTACCTTTCCATTGTGAGGTAAATTGGGCTGATACATCCCTTTGCTCGTTTAGTTCCCTGTTTATAAAGATGGATTGGTCCCTTTTCAGGCCGGGTGAGACTCCTCTTACACACGCTGAGCTGGACTTGTGTGAAGTTTACGTCTCTAGGGGATTAAAACTTGCTCAGGGTTTTTAGAGAACAGGCAGAACTAGCAGAGAGGGTAGAGGAGAACCACGAAGCTGGCCTTCTAATGTCAGAGGTTAAAGAAAAGCCAAATGAACTGGAATTATTTAACCCCAAGAAGATTGGTCTTTCAATATTCAATTTCAATAGGTGTTCATATTTAAATGTAGTCACAATTCCCATTGAGCAAGGGCATTGTATAGGAGTTAGGAAGAATTTCAAATAACTATTGTACAAACAAACAAAGTAGTTGAGTGTGTGGGTGCTACTGTAGGATGCTGTATCATGATCTGTTGACATATAAAGAGCAGATAATCTGACCAATGACAGGAGGACTCGTCCTCTCAGTCGACGGTGCCACAGCGTTGGCTTTTACCCATGACAAATTGCTACCGACATTTACTCAAATCCCACACATGGGGAGGTGATTTCCAGGCAGAATGGGTATCTCATGGCTCATTAAGAACATTTGCTGTTACGAGATCCTCAAAGAAAAAGAAGTAAGGTATGCAGAAAATACCTTATCATTATATCCTTTTCAGGAAAGCATAGCCAATGGGATTCCTCAGATATAAATACCCTTTCTTGGCACCATTTACTATATTTAAGGAAAAAAATGGTAGTTCTGAAAGAGCTTGCCTGCCGAAAGCACTTCTTACTGATGCATTTTTGTGTGTAAAGTGAGATTCCCACTCTGAGAACCAGGGGCCATCTCAAAGCATTTGGGTCTGGGAAGGAAATATCTAGAGCCTGGAGGCAGTGAGTCTGCCCATGGCTAGAAGGACCAGCCAGGTACCGAGTGAGGAGATCTCAGCTGTCACATGCTTCCTTCTGAAGGGTGGCATAATATGCTGCCCCAAAATATGCCATTTTGGGAGAATAATTATTTTGAGCTTAAGGCACTTGAAAAACAGCCATGGCAGGAAGGTCTCTGATCTCTTCTTTTCTTCCTAAAAGCAGGAGATGAAACCCCGTATGGAAGATGTCCTTTCTATGCCAGGAGAAAAGGAACATTCTCATCACCAGACATGCGGAGTTGAGGCTGATGGAAATCTGCACAGTCGTCCCTCCATGCCTGAGGGAGATTGGTGCCTGGACACTCTGTGGATACCAAAATCTGAGGATGCTCAAGTCTCTTCTATGAAACGGCATATAGTATAGTCATATTTGCATAGAATACAGTAGTATTTGCATATAACCCAAACGCATCCTCCTGTATACTGTAAATGATCGACAGATTACTTATAATACCTAATACAATGTAAATACTATGTAGAGTTGTATTGTTTTTTATTCGTATTATTTTTTATTGTTGCATTATTTTTTATTTTCTTTCTGAATATTTTTGATCTGAGGTTGGTTGACTCCGTGGACGCAAACACAGAGGTCCAACTGGACAAACAAACCTTAAATTAACCCTTGTCTCCTACTCACTTCTCCATGATTAACTGCCTTTGCCCAAGCCCTTTTGTCTTGCTACGTTTTCACAAATTACTCGTCTTCGTTCAACCTGGCGTATAAGCGCTTAGGTTTTGCCATTTCTTTGGGTCTTTATTTTCCTTTATTTCCCATGTGCAAGTACAAACCTGTGTGCTTTTCTTCTGTTAACCTGCGTTATGTGGATTTCATTCTCAGTCCCAGCTGGAGGCTCTGAGTGCGGAGGTAAAGTTTTTCCTCCCCAACATCTCCATCGTGGAATCCACAGAGCATTCCATTGAATAAAGAGTTTCTCAGTTGAGATGATTTAAACCTTGACTGAATTATGATAAACAAACAAATAAACAAACAAGTACTATGCTAGGAACAGTATTTTCATGTTTTTGTTTTTCTGACAACAAACACTAGTCCGATAATCAGCTGGGACCGAAAGATGCTTCAAGCAGCCCCCCAGAGGGATTTGTTCGCATCAGATCCTAAATTACATTCTTTATCAGAGTAGAAGAAAATGCCTTAAATAGCCTTTGCAGCCAATAAGTGGGTGAGCCTATACCTTTAGCTTAATTTTCACCTGCCAAAGGCTATTCATGGAGTCTGCAGCGATCTGACGGCTCGTGTTCTTTTTCCTAATGTTTGTGAGTGACGTTTCCTAACATTATGCATGGGATGATTATGAACACGGAGCCAAAAATCCTTCTCAGCCTCTTTTATTCTGTGATTAAATTCCAAGTGCTTTTCCGATTTCCCTCTGTGAAGATATTTGTTTCTTAGAACTCCAACTGGCATATGAGTGGCAAAACTAGTATACGTCATATAGCAAGAGTATTGTCAGTAGTTTACCCGGCCAATATCTACTCATAGATCCAGGGCTTGCTGGAGTGGGTTAAGCAAATGAAGTAACAGCTAAATTCCATAAAGGAGAGTGGAAGACTATTGCAACATGCTCGATGGGGTTAGCCCAGGGTCTGGGCAGGGAGTCAACAACTCTGTAATGTGGTCTGGTGCAGTGGTCAAGATCAGATGGGTTTTGATGCTGATGGACTTTGGTATTACACAAACATGGGTTTGATCACCAGCTCTTCCCTTTCTACTGGGTGTTCTTGGGTAAATTATTTAACATCCTTGGCCCCTGTTTCTCCATCTGGAAAACTGGAGTAATTCTGGTGCCTAATTTATGGGGGTGATGTTAGCATTACATGGAATAATGTTGAAAATGAGCTTAGGAGTGCCTGTCATGTGCTTACTGAACATTCTAATTGATGCTATCAGGGAAAAGGGTGACCAGTGAGTCTCCTGTAGGATTTGGTCAATAGGCAATCACGATCATTCTCATCTCCTTCTAATATTCCTTCCCTTACTGTGGAGGTTAGAAAACTAGAAATAACCACATATCCCAGACTCTCTTTCAGCTAGAAAATTGTTTCCTTCCTTTAGATTTGCTTATATTTGCAAGGAGGGGTGATACAGTGGCCACTTTCATGTTGCTTTGGGCTATTTTCTGCAGGCAAGAAAGATCATAGGATCACAGAATTTTCTGGAGCACCGATCTAGCTTTAGAAGTGGTGAGAAACAATGACTTTTTGATCCTGGCTTTCAGATTCTTGTTTCTTCATCCCTGGGTGGCAGCGATGGTGAAATGTTCTTGAACTCAATCGTTTCTGGGGCAACCATCTGATTTCCTGCTTTCCTGATGTTAGCAGAGGGAGCAGCTCCCTGGTGGTCGGTCGATGCTTTGTCATCCTGGGAGTTTCTCCTGGAGACTCATCTGAGATCACACTTCTCCAGCCTTTCCAGACACTTCTGTAATTAAAACTCTTTGTGTTTAAAATATTTAAGAGTAGATTCTGTTTCAAGCATGAAATCCTAACTTACATAGTCAGCAAGTCCTATGGGGAGCATGAAGAAAGCGAGTGGAGAACAAGGAAGTGGGTGGTGACAAGTAGAGATGCAAGAGGAAGAAGAAAGAGGCACCTTTATGCACCCGATGAAGCCACATCACCCACAACTGATGACCATCCAGACAGAATATGAAAAACTCAAAGAGGGATGAGTAAAACCCTGAAGAAACCGGAACAAACTCTACACACCTGTAATCCCAGGTACTCAGGAGGCTGAAGCAAGAGGATCACTTAAGGCCATGAGTTTGAGACCCACCTGGGCAACATAACAAAACAAAACAAAACCCCTCTAAATGTTTGGTCATCAGCCTTATGTGAACAATGTGGGACACCAAATATCTTTGAGTAAAGCCTTTGCATGACATAAAAATTCTTTCCATAACAAAACAAAACAAAACCCCTCTAAATGTTTGGTCATCAGCCTTATGTGAACAATGTGGGACACCAAATATCTTTGAGTAAAGCCTTTGCATGACATAAAAATTCTTTCCACTGGCCTCTTTCTCTATCAAGGAAGTATAAGAAACAGCTAGCATCTCCCAGAGAATTAAACCATAAATGGTTTGAATAACAAAGTTTGATGACAAATGATTATGTTTGTCTCTGTCCTGATTAGACTAGAAATACAAAGACTCTGTAGGTGTCAAGGGGCTGGGAATTCATTACCTGTAGGTTCTCTCCTACCTGAGGCTTGATGATTAAGCCACTCTCTCCCTGGGGCTGTGCTCTTCTTTCAGAGGCTTATCTGTCACAAGTATAATGGGGATTAAGTATTACAGAAGCATTCTAGGCTATTAAGCACACCACACTGTCCTGATGATGTTTGTATTCAACCGTGGCTTGGAATAATCATGGATAGAAGAGCCCTTAAGAAAACGCTCTCATTAGCACATTTATCCACAGGTATCTGGAGATAACAACTCTTAGTGAAATGTCAGCACGCTTATTGGGCTTTGGCTAACACTGGTTTATCAGCAAGGGTGCAGTGAGAAGGAGACTTGAGTGTAAAGTTCCTCTAGCAATCTGGTGTAGGTAGCAAATTGGAATTATTCTGCCTCCTCTTCACACGAGATACTGGTGACAGTTTCAGGAAAGGTAACCTTATGCTAAGCCTGGCTTATCAATAACTATGGAGGAAGTAAAGAGGCTACAGCTGCCTCATCACAGTTGGAAGCTTTTTGGAAAAAGGTTTCTATTCCCATCTTATTGGAATATCATCCCCAGAGGACATAGACAGGAGACTAGGCACCAGTACAAGAGATGAGAAAGTTGGATGCATTTACTGATGCAGTGGATTAAAAATGCCACTAATGCTGGGTGGGTGCAGTGGCTCACACCTGTAATCCCAGCACTTTGGGAGGCCCAGGTGGAGGATGGCTTGAGGCCAGGAGTTCGAGACCAGTCTAGGCAAAAGAGTGAGACCCCATCTCCAAAAATACTTTAAAAAATTAGCAGGACATGGTGGTGCACCCACAGTCCCAGCTACTCAGGAGGCTGAGGGAAGAGGATTGCCTGAGCCCAGATATTTGAGGTCACAGTGAGCTATGACCACACCATTGCACTCCAGCCTGGGTGAAAGAGCAAGACCTGTCCATTAAAAGAAAAAAAAAAAGTAACTACATCTGCAGTTCCTCCCATCAAAAAGTGGAATTTATTTTCCCACCCCCTTCAAGTTGGACTGGCCTTGTGACTTGCTTTGACCAATAGACCAATAACCAATGTTGGAGAAGTGATGTTATATGACTTCCAAGCCCAGGCCCACAAGAGGTCTTGCAACTTCTGTTCTCATCTCCTTTGAAACACCACCACTGCTGTATGAAGAAGCCCAGGCTAGCCCATTAGAGAATGAAAATACATGCAGCATTGATGTCATCCTAGCTGAGACCCTCCAGATCAAGCAGCCCCCAGGCAACCCACACGTGTTTCCACCCACCCTATGGCTTCATTGGGTGACTCCAGACAACACCAGCAAAAGTCACCTGCCCAGTTGTTCCCAGCCCAAATTACTGACCTACAGAATTGTGAACAAATAAAAGGTTTTTATTTTAAACCATTAAATGTTGGAGTGTTGATAATGAACACAATTAGCAATACCAAGTCTGAGCTAGCCAAGTACATAGGGAAAAGGGCAAGACACACAATGCTGTAGGTCTTGATGGCCAATGCAAAGCCATGCCAAGTTTTAAAAGTGAGTCTATTAATACATCTTCAAGTTGGATTCTATAACAACCACAATTAGTGATGTTTTGCATGCCTTTGGACCAATATACTCCCCAACATAGAATCATATTCTTAGATGGCGCCTCGGAAGATGATGAGTTCAATTACTTCTATTTTCAGAAATCCCCTCTGTGGCATCTCTAAATGAGTGCCAAGCTAACTCCAGCTTGAACTATTTCAGGAAAGGGAAGTTCACCATATTTTGAGCTTATTTCTTCCAATGCTAGTTGTTACAACACTATCCCTAATGTCAAAATGGGCCATGCAATATAGTTTGTACCTGCTGTTCCTGATTCTGTATTTTCTGGAGCTGCCAAAAAATGAGGCCTACTCCAAAGTCCTCTTCCTTTTTCTCTTCCTGGCCAAGGGTTCTCTTCAACTTACACATTCACAGATTTCCTGGCTACTCATTCCTTCTGTGACCAACTGTTTCCAGATTGCTGGTCATCCACATCGCTGGTGACTCAGGTCTTCCACATTCCATTCTTTTGAAACTGAAGATACCTAACGTTCATCCCTGTTGTCTTATCCCTATTAACATCTCCGTTATCTTCAGTATCCCTAAAACAACAAGAAAATTAGTTGTTTTGTTCATTATTCTTATCTATTGTAGCATTTGAAAAAAAGACAGTTTTCTCTCCTGGCTTCACGTTGCACATGCATCTGATGAATGTGTGCCATTCAAATTGTTAATCTTGGAACAGGACAGGTCTGAATATATGCAGGCAGCAGTGACTAATGTCTACATCTTCAACATGGATGAGACTTTTTGAATTAAGAAATGATAAGCCAATATCACAGTACTCCTAAGTTATGTTCAATTTCGTGGTATGGAATTTAAGTGATAATGAGAGACGGAGAATAGGAGCAATGATGGAGAAGTGTATTAGTTCCCTATGCTGTGTAGCACATTACCACCGACTTAGTGGCTTAAAACAACACATTATTAACTCAGAATTTCTGTAGGTTGGGGCTGTAAGAGTGGCTTAGATGGGTCCTCTGCTCGGTGTTGCACAAGGCTGCAATTCAGGTGTGGGCCAGGCTGCATTCTCACCCGGAGGCTTGACTGGAGCATAATCCTGTTTTAAGCTGAGTCAGATCATTGGCAGAATCTGTTTCCTTGTGGCTGGGTGACTAAGGGCCTGTCCTTTTTGTGGCAGTGGGATGGAGGCCATCCACAGGTCCCAGAGGATGATTAGCAGTTCCTTGACACATGGGCTTCCTCAAGATGGCTGTTGATCAAGCCAGCAAGACGGGTATCTCTAGTGCATCCTGGCCAGATGGAGCCCCATCTTTGTATACCCTAAGGCAGTTACGGGAGTGACATCCCATCTGCCATATTCTCTTGGTTAGAAGCAAGTCACAGATGCCAC
This sequence comes from Indri indri, assembly GCA_004363605.1. Classification (NCBI taxonomy): domain Eukaryota; kingdom Metazoa; phylum Chordata; class Mammalia; order Primates; family Indriidae; genus Indri; species Indri indri. Next base: position 39,051 of record RJWJ010002130.1, read on the forward strand.
CCACATTCAAGGGAAGAGGATCATAGAGGACATGACCCTGGGGGTGACCCTAGAGTCTGTCTGCCACAGGTATGGAGTCTTCAGGAAAAGCTTCTACATGGGATTTTATCCCTTCGAAAGATAGGCAATAATGAGAGGAAGCAGGAAAGCCAGAATGAACGAGGTGAGGGACTATTTTGGATGATGTAGAGAGGCAAGCTGAAGAATGGTGGGAAATCAAACATGGCCAATGTATTAACTAAGGTTGTATTCTCACAGGAGTAACAGATAATACAACAAATCCTGGCCTAGACCCAATGGCATGGTGGACAAAAGCTGATTATCAAATTTTTAGGAATTTTGCAGGCCAGTTGTCAAATATGGCCATTATTGAAAACTAAATTGTATAAATATATTATTAAATAAATTATACTACAAAGATAATAAATACTTAAACTCATCTCTTCCCACTTATTTTACTATTATCTATGTTCTTGAGGCCATTCACTTCTATTATCCCTATGTGCCTGGAATTCTATACAACGGTGTACTATTGTGCATCTCTTCTCATATTTGCATTCAATGGTGCCACATTGGTGGTTTAAAACCAGCCCTAGTGGGAGAATTTATTCCATAGAAAAATCACAAATGCTAAAAATCAGTGCGTTTTTTTTCCCCTGGAAAGCCAGGAGTTGACACTAATGCTTAAATTCCACATGTTGGGTTGTTTATTTTGATTCCTCATGCACCATCAAATCTGGGCACAGACAGTGGTTGCTGTTGGTTCAATGGCCCAAGAATATCAGGGCTGAGGTCTCTGCAATCTCTTGGCTCTTCCGTCATCGTTCTAAGATGTCTCTGCTGTCCTTAACATCATGTCCACGTTCTGAGAAGGAAGAAGAAGGAAGGAACAAAGAAGAAGACGTAGTACCCATATTTATAAAACAAACATTTCCAAGAAGCCCCTAGCAGACTTCTGAGATTCAAAGAGGTATTGAAGATGGAGTTTTTTGACCTGAGCACAATCCCTTTCCCTCCTGCACAAAACTGAGTTTCTGTTAGTCATTGAAATGGAGGAAACAGATTTTAGGTTGACAACTGTCAGTCTCTGCCACAGTTGGGCTGATGGATGGACAGAACATACCTCACGATCGTACAGTGCTGTACATGTATACATGCAGTAAGTTGTGTTTACACTAACAGCAGTTCTGCAAAGTAGAGCAGGTTTCTCTGTCATCCATTCGACAGCAGATGAAATAGGCTCCGAGGGAGTCTAGAGGTCATAGAGACAGTTAATTGCAAAGTTAGTTATTAGAACAAGTCTTCCTTCTCCAAGACCCCAGCTCTCTCCATTTTATCACATAACTTCAGTTCCTCATTGTGAAGAATTTTGAAAACCAGCAGGAATATTTTATAAGGAGCTCTTCTGAAATATCTGCCAAAAATCGGAAGTACAGACAAAATATCAAATACATTAAGGCAGTGAAATGAAGTCTGGAGGAGATGTGTTAACACCTTGCTCTATTTTTGCTTCAAATACTTTATATTTATAGCCTGCTGTCTCACAGTTACTTCCTGCCGGTAGAATCAAGGCCAGTGGTTTGAGGCATTGCACTGGGGAGTTCACATTTACTTCCTGGAATTTGTTCTAGATAGTTCATGGGAATTATCTCAGTCTTATGTCAATATTGGCCTTACCAAGTTTAGCTTGTTCTACGGATTATCTGGGGCTCCTTCTTGGTCATCTGTAATTACAAACCTAGATGACTGAGCATTTTCATGGACAGATGACTGTCCTCCCCCAAAACACCCAGGTGAAAAGGGAGTTTTATTTACTTTGTAGATTAACTTTCTCTACTATAAGACAATCTTTTAAAATCTATTTAAAAGTGGTGGAGCTGTGCTATAATCCTATTGGCTTAAGAGCTCATTCTCTTAGCCACTGAGCTATATTGCCTCTCACATTAGCACATAAAGTGCTAGTTATTATTTATTTTATAGTAGTTCATTGAATGGATGTTTCACAATATATTTATTCATTCCTGACTGCTAGTCTTAAGGTTTTTTTCCATTTTTGCTAGTGCAGACAATGTTGCAGTGTGTAACCTTGTATGCATGTGTATTAACTATATTTTATTATTTTCTGCATTCTTGATTCTCTGGCATCTGAGGCCTCACTGACTAGGGGAAGACTGCCCCTCCACGACTAGCCAATTCTTAGAGATAGCAAATGACTCTCTTGTGAGTGCACCTTTCATAAGTAAATCAATCAATCCAGAGCCCATCTCTCGACTACCATTCCCAGCCACTAGCCATCTTCCTTAATCACCCCAAGGCTAGGTGTGAGACAACTAGCGGCAGTCTCTGTGCCCACTGAAACGATTCAAATTCGCCAATCCTAAGCCTGTCTATTCTGCTTACTCTGCCTCATCCACGCCTTTCTGTGAAAAACCACAGTAAAGACTCTCTCATCTGTGCTTTCCCTTCATTGCCTCCGCCTCTTCACTGACTCTGGTGCTTCCTTGTGTGGCCCTGTGTGCCTCCTATTTCTAGGAAACTGTGAATATAAACGTTTTCTTTCATGACAGTCATTTCTGTGTCTATACATCCTACCATACCTTATGAAAACAAGGTACTTTTTTTTTTTTTTTGAGACAGAGTCTCCCTCTGTCACCTGGGCTAGGGTTCAGTGTTGTCATCATAGCTCACCGTAACCTCAAACTCCTAGGCTCAAGCGATTCTCCTGCCTCAGCCTCCTGAGTAGCTGGAACTGCAAGCATATGTCAACACGCCCAACTAATTTTTCTATTTTTTTGTGGAGATGAGGTCTTGCTATGTTGCTCAGACTGGTCTCAAACTTCTGGGCTCAAGGGATTCTCCTGTCTCAGCCTCCCAAAGTGCTGGGATTACAGGTGTGAGCCACCAAGCCTGGCCAATAAGGTTCATTTTAATACAAAATGTTATTTTGCACAAGTGTGAGTAGAATAAATTTCCAGAAATTGAATTTCTGACCCAAGGGGTAATGTGCATTTTAAATTTTGATAGATATGGACAAATAGCCCCTAAAGAGGGTATCTCAATTTATACTCCCAGAACTAATGCCTGTTTTCTTGTATTCTTGCCAACATAGTGATACCAACTTACTAATTTATCTAATATAATAGGTTCCAAAAAAGGTATTTCTTCGTTATTATAATTTGCATTTCTCTTAAGATGAGTGAGATTGAGCATCTTTTCATGTGTTTATAAGCCATTTGTTTTCCTTTTCTGTGAATTTTGTTACCCTTTTTTGCCCATTTTATTTATATTTTTCTTAACGATTTATAGAAGCTCTTTATATATATATAAAGATTACATATTATACATATATATAAAGATATATATATATATATAATCCTTATCAATTTGTAGCAGCCATATGTGATATGGGTTACAAAGACAAATACGAAATCTTAAAAAGCAGCCTGAGGAAATAAAATGGATTACCCTCAAAGGAGCAATGACTAGACTGACAGCTGACTGTGCAACCGTAGTAATGGAAGAGAGAGGACAATGGAATGATAAATTTAATGCACTGTAAGTAATTGGGAACTCAGAATTCTAGATCTAATGAAAAAATCATTGAGAAATGAAGAGTAAATAAAGTATTTATTCAAAAAATGGAGGCAACTCATCAGCAGCAGACCTGCCCTGAAGGAAATAGTAAAGAGAGTTTTTTTTAGGCAGAACAAAAATAATTCTCAGACTGGTGCTTGCAGATTCAGAGAGAAGTAAACATAAAAGGTAAATATGTAGACAAATCCAAATAAAAAGTGAATGTATACAACAATAGTTGACATGTTTTGTGAGTTTTCAACTATGTATAGAATAAAAATCCACAAAACAATGGTATAAAAGGGAGGAAGAGTTAAATGGAGTCATTGCATTGTCTGGGAAGTCATAAAGCACCAACTTATATTTGACTGTAATAATTCAAGGATGAATGCTGTCATCTTTAGAGTAACCCTGAAAGAATCACTTTTTTTAAAAGTATGATTAGCAAGCAAATACATGGGGAAAGTGGAGTAATAAAAAACACTTAACCCAAAGGAAGACATGAAAGGACAGGAAAAGGAACATAAAATAAGTGGGGCAAATAGGAAGTAGATCATAAGATAGTATATTGAAATCTAATGTATCAGTAATTATATTAAACATAAAGAGATTAAATCCTCCAATTAAAAGACAAAGATTATCAGAATGAATTAAGAAACACTCAAATTACATGCTTCTTATAAAAGTCACACACTAAATATAAGGATACTGAAATGTTGGAAGTCAAAGAATGGGGAAATGATATGCAATCATATCAGACAAAGTGCCGTATCAAACAAACAGGCTTTAAGAAAAGTAGTATTATTAAAGTTAGAGGTAATGATAAAAGAGTAGCCAACTAGGAAAATATAATAATTTCAAATTTGTATATACTTAATCATACACATATACATTCAATCTCACTAACATTTAGCAAATACAAATTAAAAAGTAAAAAATACCTTTTAAAAATTTATCATATTTGATAATCAGTAAGTTGATATCATTGTGTTGGCAAGGCTGGGGGAAATAGGCATTAGTGGTGAGAATGTAAACTGATATACCCTCTTTGAGGGGCTATTTGACTGTATCTATCAAAATTAAAAATGCTCATCATCTTTGAGTCAGAAATTCTATCTCTGGGAATTTATCTTACTGACACATATGCAAAATATGAGAAAATAGTATGATCATCTTAATAGATGAAGGAAAAGCATTTAGCTAAAGTTAATACCTACTTAAAATAAAAATTCTTGATCAAAGTAAGAATAGGAGTTGTGTTAACTATTATTGCATAACAAACTATCCCACAACTTCATGGCTCAAAACAACAATAAGCACATATCATCCTTACATATTCTACGAATTGGGAATTTGGGAGCAGCTTAGGTTTGCAATTCTTGCTCTGGATCATTCATGAGGTTTTTATAAATATTTTGGCCAGGGCTGCAGTTATATCAAGGTTTGACTTAGAGGATCTGCTTCCAAACTGGCTCACTCACAAGTTGGTGATGGCCAATTGTGAGAGGCATTATTCTTTTACCATTATCATCACGTGTGAACCTCTTTACAGGGCTGCTTGGGTCTTCTCAAAATATAGCGGTTGGCTTCCGTCTGGGTGAGTGATTGAAGAGAAATTAAGAAACCCCGGAGAGATTAGGTAGAAACCAAAATGTCTTTGATGACATAATTTTGGAAGTCACCCATCATTTCTGCCACATTCTTTTGAACACATGGGTTAGTCATGATTCAGTCTAGGCAAGTACTATATAAAGACTTGAATACCAGGAGGTGAGAAATATTCAGGACCACAAAAGGGAATTTCCTTAATCTTATGTGTCTACACAAATCTCATAGCAAACATTGTACTTGATAATCAAACTCTGAAACTTTCCCTTGAAATTGGGACTGAGAGAAGATTGCTCACTGGGACCATTTCTATTTAACATTAGACTGAAGTCCTATCCAAAGAAGAAGGAGGAAGAGGAGGAGGAGGGGGAGGAGAATGAAGACGAGTAAGAAGTATTAGAACTGGTTAGACATGAAGGAAAAATTATTCATAGGTGATATTGTATTATAATACATAGAAATTGCAACTGAATCTACAGGTACACTTTTGGTCTTAATAAGTGAATTGAGTAAAGTCACTAACTCAAGATTCATATATAAAAACTAATAGTATTTCTATAGCAATAAACAATTAAAAATAAAATTACTAAATATCACCATTTAGAATAGTATCTAAAAGTCAACTACTTAGGAAAAAAATCTAATGAAAGATGTGCAAGACATCTATACAGAAAACATTATTGAGAGAAATTAAAGAAAATCTAAATAAATGGAGGCAGGACTCGGTATTGTAAAGATGCCAATTCTCCCCAAATTGATACATAGATTCAGTGTAATCCCAGCAGGGCTTGTTTTGGGTATGAGAGAATTGACAAGATGATTCCAAAATTTATATGGAAATGCAAAAGGACAAGAATAACCAAGGCAATCTTGAAAACAAATAAGTTGGAAAACTTACCCTGCTAATATTAAGACATTAGCTACAGAAATTAATACAGAATGTAACTGGTCCCAGGATAGATAAATATAGCAAACTGATGAACAGAGTTCAATAAAAGCCACACGTATTTGGACACTAGATTTATGACAAAGGAGTACTGCAGGGCAATGGGAAATAGTCTTTTAAATAAATAGTGCTGGGTCAACTGGAGATCCATATAAAAAAATTGAAATTTCGCCCTTATCTCATACACATAAAAATCTATTTCAAGTAGACTGTATCTTTAAATGTGAATGGTAATTCAATATATTTTTTAGAACATAGCAGCTATCTTCATGACCTTGGAGTAAGCAAAGATTCCTCAAACAGGATACAAACCAAAGGTTAACCGTTAACCATATTCATCACAGATATCTTTATCGGAGGGAAGGGTCCCTAACATGGTGGGAGAATGTATTTGCAACATACATAACTGATAAGTGACTCATATCCAGAATATACAAATTATTGCTTACAAATCAGTTAGAAAAGACAGATAACCCAGTACACAAATGAGCAAAAGACTTGAAAAGACACTTTATAAAAGAGAATATCCAAATAATATATACATACATATAACCATATATATACATATATGTGAAAGATGTTCAGTCTCATTAATCATCTTGAGTCATCAAAAAAATGCTGATAATGAGTTTTTAAAAAATATATATATTGGCCTAGGTGGTGGTTACATGGGTACGCTCAGTTTTGTGGCACTTTATCAAGATGTGTACTTATCATTTGTACACTTTTCTGTATATTTGTTATACTTCAGTGAAAACATGATTTTAAGAGTCCCTCATCATTTGAATTAGCTTAAGATGGGCTTCAGCCATTTCTAATGCAAGGAGTGAAGACTACTATGTCTTTTACAGTGAGTGAAGCCTCACACAGTCCAGCTGTATGTGCAGATTAACCTGTCTCACTTACACAAGTAATTCTAGGAGTCTCGTTTCTTTTTCTTGGTATCTTTCTGGCTGATTTCATGGAAATACATTATATTCACAGGCCAGAAATCCCCCAAACTCTCGGGAGAGTGTTGTCCCACTGGGAGCCCACAGGAAGCTCATCTGGTTTTAGCAGCCTTAGTCCTCCTGGTTGGAGCAGTGCCCCAGGGAGACTTCCTTTTAGTTCCGGGAACACCAAGTTGATTTCATTTTTTCAAGGCTTTGTGGATTGCAGCTCCATTTCTCCACAGTGGTGGTTCTAAACCCTTTTTAGATTTTGGACATCGTTGAAAATCTGATCGGATCTTAGGATCTAATCTGATCAGATCTGATTAGATCTTATTCCTTTTCCGAGGAATAAAAATGCACATACATATTTTCAAAACAAAATTTTACTTACATTTGGGGGACGGAAGTGGGAATGGGCCCCAGGGAGTTAAAATAGCAGGATTAGTGTAATTAGTTTCTCTACCAGTCACAGAGCTCAGCTGAAGTTACCTATTTAAATTTCCTCTATCACTTCTTTTTTTAACCCTTTGGATTGTAAATGAAGCACTTATCAATCAAATTAGGCAACACAAGGTGGGGGGAGGGGTGTTTCTAAGTAAAATAAGGGACGAAAGCTGTCACTAAAATGCAAAGGGCATTCTCAGGTTGTATCCTTGCGTGTACTTTAAAAAAAAAAAAGAGGGAAAATTGCTACTTGTGGTGGTGGGAAGTGCTTTTCCATTTATCCAGAAATTGAAACAAAGAAAGAGCCCTGAGACCTGAGGCGTTTCTTTTGCCCACTTTGGTATTGGATTGGTGGGTTCACAAGGAATACTCATCTTTAGCAGGAAGAGGCAGTGACACTTAACTCAGACCTCACCACTCTGAATCCACCCCAAGCTCTGTCTTTGGGGATCTGTGCTTTGCTGACCCTCTGGAATCTGAGCTACAAAACCAAAGGGCCAGGGGCCCAAGCCTGTGCCATCTGGGTCACTTGCATTGGGCTGCTGGACCAACCCCTTCCCCTTCCAACCCCTTTCTGGCAAAGGGTAGATAAGAAGGGAATGATATGCGTGGCAAATTCATATAAAATTTAGGGACCAATCTGTTTTTTATTTTATCCTATACAGCTAAAGAGGCATTGTAAAACAGGTGTGTGTGTGGAGGGGGGGGGACTTTACAATTAATTAGAATAACAAGCCGACAATTCAATTTATCTTCCCACAGCTAATGTGTACTAGCTGTTTAGTGAGTGAGAGTTTAATTTTAGAAAATACTTTTCCTTATTTTCCTGCTGGAGAGTGAACTATGAGCCTACTCCTCATACCTTGAGGTGCTAATGTAATGAAATACCTGCAGCAAACAGACAGTTCCTGACACTGGTGAGCCCAGTCGGTTAATAGTATGTTTGGTTTCTAATAGTGTCTGCCTGAGGCAAAGTAAAGGAATATTTGGGCAATTTAGACTCTAATCAAGTGATTCACACGGGATGTTTCCAGTCTGTTCAGCCTGTCTTTACTACTTCCGTTACCCGCATATGTGTCTGTGTTTGTACATTTAGGAAACCCAGAGAATCTTGAAATCTAAAGGCTTCTTTCTAAATTTAGCCTGTGCTTCAAAACACTTGAAGAAAATGCTACTTTTCTCCCCCTAATGCTTAGAATTTGTCATAAATTCTTAGCATCTGAGATAGGCACTGGTAACAGTCCTTATTCCTATCTGCTTTTTATGATCTGAACAATGTACTCTGCCTGAGGTCTCAGATACATAGGAAGTAACTGACAAAGATTACGAAAATCGTGGGTAATAACAACCAGATTAAAATATTTAAAAATCAAAAAAAAAAAAAATTCCAACAGAATGACTTCTAAGCCTTTCAATGATACTAGACAGGGAGTTTTCATTTTTAGAGAAATCAAAAAATTTTTTTTAGAGGTAAATAACATGAGCTAGATAGATGCAAATTTAGACATACCAGGAATGCAAATATGACTTTATTTTTAGCAACTCATTTGACTTAAAAAGTTATTTTCTCTACGTCTGTGTAGGGGAGTCCAAAAAGGATCCATGACATAGTGAAAGCTCTCTTTTTAAGCATTCTGAGTTGGGCATCACCTACACTGTGCTCTGTGCTATGTAAAACCAAACCCAAGCAGGGCTGTGCACAGAGTGGGTATGGTTGAGTTTGTAAGGCCCTCTCCTCTCCTCACTCATGTTTTAGGCCTGCGCGGGTACATTTCCTCCCTGCAGGGGGCAAATCTCTAACTCGTCTGGGTTGATATTCAGTGCAGAATGGGGCTTGTAAGAAAGAGGGCAAAGTAGTCTTGTCCACCGCTAACTCTGTTATATTACACTACAGATACAGTCTGGTCAAAATGTTTGTTCAGGGCGATGAAGAAGGGGAAAGAGCAAAGTAGCAAGAGTTTTTGTGTGTTATAAAGGGGAGACAGAGGGCTCCAGTTTAAAAAACTAGCATTTCAATAGTGATTCATTCCTATGCTGACCTACAGTGTGACTTTGAGCAGGTCGGTGAATAGCTCAGAGGCTGTTTCCTCATCTGTAAAACTAGGATGTTAATAATGTTTACATTAGTAATGTCACAGAGGGAATGGCCTGGAAAAGGGTAAAATGCTTTACAAGTTGTCTCTTTGAAACTCCTCCCACTCTTTTTGGGAATTAAAACCTGCATCCCTCCTCCCTGAGGCCAGTAATCAGAGGGGCAGAGGAGTGTCCTTTGTTCTTTGTACCACAGGAAATGGCTCAACAGAATTGTCCAGGCAGAGGTCATGAGATTGTCTTCCCAGGAGATAGGATGGATCAAAGCCATCAACTATAGTTAAATAGCAATAGCCTGAAGCTGCAAACCCTCCCTTTAAAAGCTCTGTATTTCTGCTTATAGATAGGATGATGGCACTTTAAGACAAGCATTTCTATCCTCCTAATTTGCCTGGCAAATTAATAAACCTCCCTTTCCTTCTCCTCAAACCACTTGTTCTTGCTCTTCTGATTTGGCCTCAGGGACAAGTGCCGAACTTTCAGTAACAATCTTATGTAAAATTTATAAAAGTCCATTGATTTGTACTGAAGGATTTGTTCTGTGAAGTTTGGATTTAGTTGAGGGGCCACACTCAGGGATCTGGAGGACCATGTTTTCCTGGGGTCCCCTAAGCCAAGTTAGGATTTTATTTTTAGTTTATAATTTAAAATTTTGTTATTTCATTCATCATGGATTTTTTGCATTAGATTTTATTTTTTTAAAATAGTGCATTGAAATGTTACTTGTCTTGGTAACTGAATTTTTTGGTATCTTCAAATTTTGTTCCCAAGGCATGTGCCTCACTTTTCATACCCTCTCTCTGCCCTTGAGCAGACATAGGTAAGGAAGAGATAATTGGAAGTACAGTGAAAGCTGACCCTGGGTATTCTGAAATGTGGACTTTTTTTTTCCCCAGTGGTGATGGTTTGTATTTCACCACCCACAAGGCACCATGGTGCTAAGCAACATGTAATGTGAGATACCTCCAGTGAGGATGTTGTGTGGTCTGGAGTCACCGAAGAGGGCTCAGGTTCACCCCACACATAGCTGGCTGGAACCATGTTTACTTCTCTGTAAGATCAATTATGTACATTGAAAATCTAGGCCAACCATTGCCATTTGGCAAGGCCTATTTGTACTTTTTGATTGACTAGTTTTATAATCTTTATTGTTTCTTAATGCATTAAACCTATTATTAGGTTCTTTAAAAGAACTATAATAGTGGGAAAGATTCATGCTGAGTGTGTTTTAAAAGCTAGGTCAATAAAGTACTTGTAAGGCTTATCCTGTCCAAGATTACTGCCTCCCAAAGTATAATCAGAAAATCTTTCTTCTTGTCTAAAAATTGGGTTAAGAAATGGTTTCTGGCTGGTCGTGGTGGCTCACGCCTGTAATCCCAATGCACTGCGAGACTGTGGTAGGAGGATCACTTGAGACTGCAGTGAGCTATGATCGTGCCACTGCCCTCCAGCCTGGGCAACACAGCGAGACCCTGTCCCTAACAAAAAGAAAAAAAAAGAAATGGTTTCAAAATTTGCTAGAAAAATGAGCAATTTTCCTCAAAGTCCAATATTAGCAGACTCTAGGTTGGGTGATAGATATTTGTTTCTTAAACATATTTTCCTTATAAAAATTTCAATGTATAGTAAGATCAATTTCAGGAAATGCTAAAAAATAAATGATAAATACAGCTGCTATTCCATATTTTTGGACATTCACTAGAACATAAGACTATTAATACCTAGAATGTTTATATAATAGAAAAACCTAGGCATTAACATAGTGGTCTTTAAGTCAGCGGTCTATAAATAAAAGATCCTTAATAACTGATGATACTATTACTTCCCTAGCGTATGTGATGGAGTTCTTGAAATTCTACAAATTTAATAAATGTATGAAATTTGGGCCATAGGTAAACTTAGTCTGAAAAACAGAAATTGACATAGGCAAAATATTCTGACAGTCATTGCAATGAACTGTTATGAAAGAAGAAATACACTAAGTCATTTCAGAACTGTTTTAAGATTTTGTTGTATTTATGTTGTACTAATGCCACTCCTCATTGGGAAAAAGACTTCCTCATCATGTTTTGGATTCCTGGGTACTTTCTGCTGGCTCATAGCAGCTTGAATTGAATGGCTATGGGTGGATGAGAAAAGTCTATGGAGGGAGAGCCGGCCTCCCCCTCCCCCACACAGGAAATGGCAGTGAGATTAAAGACAGGCTGATCTCTGTTGCTGGGCTTCCCCCTAGACTATGAAAACAAATAGAACTCGGAATTAATATTCTTCCAGCAGCTTGTGGAAGACCTTTAGTGGAACATGAGTGCTCATTTTACTATCTATATTCAGAGCATTTCGATGCATGGTATTTTGGGAAAGTGGAGAACATAGTATAATCTGAGATCATTTGTAAACAAACGTCAGTTTTGCAAACAGGAAGAGAGTCAACCAGGGGTTGTTCTGTAGGCAGGACCAACCTGTTCATCTAAAGGAGATGTGAGAGAAGGAAAAAGGGGTGATGATTATCGGTGGAGAGTAGGAAGGTGTTGTTTTGACAGGGATAGTTACCGTTAGTAGCTTGCCTGCTGTCGGCTCTGTTCACTTTCAAATCAGTTCTCAATAAATATCTTTTGGGCACTTACCACATGCCAAGTTTTTTTGCTAGAACCGGGGTGCAGAGATAAGTAACATATGATCGATGGTCAGCTTATAGTCTAATGTATGTAGATAACAAGAAGAAGATTTTTAAAGACATTAATCACAGCAGAATTCTGAAGCAATTGCCCAACCACCAAACTCAGAGTTGCAAAGTCCCTTCTCACTTGCTGAGGGCACTTCTGACCATCCATCAGTCTGCAGGACTCAGGGAATTTGCTGGTGACCAGCCAAGTCCAATTCCTTCTTATTGTGTGTGTTGGATAAAATGCGAGGGAGAAAGCACAAGGTTTGACTTACCCCAAAGTCACAGTAAGCCATGGGGTCTACTTTCCCAGTTCCATGAGTGGAGGAGGAAACTAAAGATTTGGGCCAGTTTCTGGTGTCTTTGTGCACCTGTCGTCTGCCCCTAAACAGCACTGTTTTGTTTTTTGTTTTTTTTTTTTCCTTATGCAATGGTGAAACGTTACCCTGGGCTGAACGTTTAGCTCTATTCATGTTTTATGAAGGAGACAGATTAGTAGAAAAAGTATAAAACTGGGCATAGAGTTTTCCCATAAATGTGACTAATAGGAATTAACATGTTAACACGATGCTTTGCAGTTAGAACCAGGAAACTAGTTTCCATGGTTTACTGGCAGATGTTAGGGTTAGTTACAACTTGTTGCTCTTCCTTTGTGTGCGTCAGGCAAAATATTACAATAGAACAGCACCTACAAGTCATGATTCCTATTTAGTCTTTCACTTTGGCTGATAAGTGATTGCTTCAGTGTTCTGAATGTGTCTAATTCTGTCATAGTAGACAGTGCCCGTTTGATTTTGGAGTGGACGTGGGTTGGTAGGTGTATTAGGAATGTGAGTGTGCTTATTGGCAGTGTCCATAGTTTAGATAAATAGTCATCCTGGTAGCTGATGACAGAGCAGGTTCCTCATCTATGCAAGGAGTCCCCTTCATAGATTCGAGTCCCTTTCAGCACTAACATTCTGTGATCTATGGTTCTATTTTGAGTTTCATAGCATGTGCAGCTTTTTTGGGCAGGGAGAAGAAGAGAGTAGATTTAAGGGAAGTTTATCCCTTTATACCATTTGTCATCAAAAAGTTTACCAAGACGAGAGGGATAAAGACATGCGAAACACTATAACAGTGCAAGTTAGTCTATAATTGAAAATTATTTAGAAAGTTTAAGAATTCCAAAGAGTAGGGTATCCATGGGATCTGGAAATGGCCAGGGGATATTCTGTGGACGACACAGCCATGAGGGCTTTACTCAGGCAGAGCTTGATAGATGAGGATTTGGGCATTCCAAATAAATAAATAAATACTGTACATAGTACCTGCAAATATATAGGAAAAACGTATCTCTGTGTGAAATATGGCACATCCACAAATGGAATACTATGCAGCCATGAAAAAGAATGAGGCAGCATGTGATAAGTCCTGCTGTTGGGAAATAGCTACAGTTCATTGTCAAGTGAAAACAACATGCCTGTAGAGTCATAAAAATCTAAAAATCTAAAACAAACCATAGCCAATGGTTACTTCTGGGTAGTAGGATTGTGTGTGTGTGCACCTGTGTATGTGTGTGTATGTATGTTACATGATACACTTTTATATTGCTTTAATTTTTAAAGATGAGCATTTATTTCTTTTAATAAAAAAATTTTAAAGATTTTTAGAAAAAGATGTATTACTGGATTTCCTTCTTTTTTATTGAGGTTAAATATATATAACATAATATTAATAGCTATTATTTTCATCATAAATGCACAGTTAGTACAATTTAAATACTTTCATGATGTTATATAATGGTCACCACTATTTATACTCCAAGCTTTTTAATCATCCTCGATAAAAAATCCACTCATTAAATAATAACTTGCCCTTTCCCTCCTCTCTGCAGCCCCTGGGTACCTCTATCCCACTTTCTGTTCCTATGAATTTGCCTACGTGCTTTAAACAAGTGAAATCACACAATATTTGTCCTTCTGTATCTGACTTATGTTACTATTAATAACAATGTTTTCAAGGCCCATCCATTTTGTAACATATCAAAATTCGATTCCTTTTTATGGTTGAATAATATTCTGTCACATGTATATACAACATTTTGTTTATCCATTTATCTGTTGATGGACACTTGGGTTGTTTCTACCTTTTAGCTATTTTAATGGATGCTGTTATACATTGCTATACAAATAATCTGCTCAAGTCTCTGCTTTCAATTCTTTTGTATTTATACCTAGGAGTGGAATTGCTGAGTCATATTTGTTTGTTGATAACCATTGTGGAAGATAAGAGGTGGCAACTCATTGTGATTTTGATTTGCATTTCCCTAATGACTAATGATGTTGAGCATTTTATCATGTGCTTCTTGGCAATTTGTACAACTTCTTTGGAGAAATGCCCTTTGCCCATTTTTGAATTGAGTTTTTTCGTTGTTGTTGAGTTTTAGAAGTTCTTTATATATTCTGGATATTTATACCTTATCAGACATACAATTTACAATATTTTCTCTTATTCAGTACACTGTCTTTTTACTTTCTTGGTAGTATCCTTTGAAGCACAAAATTCTTAATTTTGATCAGGTCCAACTTCTCTATTTTTTCTTTTGTTGCCTGTGTGTTCCGGACTTTTTTCTTTTAACCAGTAAGAACTTAAATTACATTTTAAAGAGTGAGTCCATTAGATACATTTAGTTTACTTACAAGTTTTCAGAATGGAATAAAGTGAAGCTTTCCTGCACTTCTGAGACAAGTGCCGGTGAGTCACATGTGGAAGACAAGCACAGCCCGGCTGGTGGCTCAAGTGTACAGCTGGCGGGTGGGGACGTGGCTCTAACCCTGCTCATCTAGAGGAACTGTTAGCAAGGATGCTGATGTGGGTTGGATGTTTGGCCCCTCCACATCTCATGTTGCAATTTGGTCCCCAGTGTTGAATGTGGGGCCTGGTGGGAGGTGTTTGTGTCGTGGGGGTGGATCCTTCATGAATGGTTTGGTGCCTTCCCCGGGATAAGGAGTGAGTTCTTGCTTTATTAGTTCACGGGAGAGTCGGTTGTTTGAAGGAGGCTGGCACCTCCTGCTCCCTCTCTTGCTCCTTCTCTCGCCATGTGACACACCGGCTCCCCCTTCACCTTCTGCCTTGATTGGAAGCTCCTGGAAGCCCTCACCAGAAGCAGATGCTGGCGCGATGCTTCTTGTATAGTCTACAGAACTGTGAGCCGCACAGACCTCTTTCCTTTACCAATTACCCAACCTCAGGGATTCTTTTATAGCAACGCAAAATGAACTAACACAGACACCAAAACTGGCTTCTTTTCTGGTCAGTTCATAGATAGTAAAGACCAGGAGAATCTCTGTGTCTGAACATGGGTGTACGTATGCATGAATACCTTGGGTAATGCAAGAGAGCAGTGAATGGTAGACACAGCTTGGACTTCAGCAGCAGACAGATTTAGGCTTGAATCCTAGTTCTGCCAACTACTAGGCCTGGACCCCAGCTAAACAATCTCCTTGAATTTCAACTTCCCTATTATAGGGTTTGTAATATTTACCTGGTAGTTCTAAAGGAGAATTGATCTAAAGTAAGCAAAGTGCCTAACACTGCCTGCCGTATAGTACGTGTTTAATAAATTGTAGTAATTATTGAAGGAATTATGACAAACGAAGTATGATTGCATCATTTTTAAAATGTGAAGATAATAATATTAACAGTAAACACTTATATAGTGCTATGGAAAAATATTATTCTAAGATTTTTACATCTCTTAACTCATTGAGTCCTCATAATAATCCTATGAAGCATAAATTATTATTATTCCCATTTCACAGCAGGAAAACACTGAAACATGGTTAAGAGGTTAAGAAACTTGTGCCTGATGCAGACTGCAGAACTATAATATGAATCCGGGCAGCCTGACTCCAAAGTCGGTATTTCTGAATCGCTCTGATAAAAGGAAGCTATTTAATATGGAATATGCCTGACTTCAATTCAGTCCAGTGGCGTGTGTTCTAGTCCAGGGCTCAGGGCATCGTTCGTGACCTCAGAAGGATACCAAACGGATGCTGTGGTCCTACACCTGCTCCCATCCACAGCCAGGCAACACCTGTGCCAACCCTGATGCCACAGAGGTAGAGTAGTGCCCCCAGGACACGTTTTTAATTTCAGAAATGCCACCTATAATTTCACCATCATTATTAACATTTTGGCATTTCCCCCCTGTGTTTCCCTCACTGCAGAAATTTTGACATATAAACAGTTTGATATATTGCTTTTCTGTTTAAGACACCATAAGCATTTTTTGTATTCTAAATGATTCATAAATACAATTTTTTGACAAATGAAAGAATTACACACTTGTGCAATTCTACTTATTATTTATTATTAATTCTAATTTTTTGATTTAATCAAAAATCAATAATTTAATTAGAAATTTGATTGATTCTGATTGTCAATTATTAATTCTATTTATTATTCTATTAATATAGTACAGAAATATATTAATATTTGAATGCATCTACTATCGTATATGTGAATGAATTTTTTTGTTGACATAAATAAATCATATGATAGACGCTATTCTATACTTTGCTTTTCTCTTTCTCTTTCCCCCAAAATACAAACATACGAATCTCAAACTAACATTTTCTTTTTATTTTCATCTAATCTCTTTTATCGATTTTTTTTGATACGAAAGCAATGCATGCTTATTGGGACAACTGAAACGGTGCAAACACATGTAAAGTAAAAGCGAACCCTCTCCAACTCCATCCCCTCAGCTACCACTGCTAACACCTGCTGTATACTTCCCACGCTTTTCCTGCTTCATGCAAACAGATGCAAATGCACATTTACATATAGATAGATTCTTTTTTTGGTTTGTTTTTACTCAAATATAATTAAAGTAAATGCATTAGTCTACAGTCTGTTTTTTGATTCACCCCCAAACAACATTTCAAGAACATTCCTAACAATCCAAGAGCTATGGCTTGATTATATTTTTTCTTCTTTTCTAATTTCTCTCTCTCTTTCTCCTGCCCCCCACCACACGTGTGTGGGTGTGTGTGTGCATGTGCGTGTGTGTGAGAGAGTCTCTAGTTGGTCTCATGATTCTTATTTGCAGTTTGTTTTTGCTGGTGTCTCTGCCCCTCTTGTTAACAGGCCTGCAGATGTGCCAGGCTGTCACCAGCTCCTAATCCTATCAGTTTAGGTAAAAGGGCATTACCTAACTGGATATACTTAAGAGATCCAATCCCACCTGATCCCTGCTCCTTGAAGCCAGAGAGAATGGGGGGTCTCGTGGTTCCAGCATCTTCTGCACATAGAAAACCAATATTTGTCAGGTAATAGCTGGACCCATCTCTCATTTCCTGAGCTCTGAAGCCCGAAGTCTTTGAGGGAGAATGTTGTGGATTAAAGATAGCCAATGAATAAAACCCCTTCTTCCTGCGAGTTCTGCATTAATCAAGAAATAGAAACAGGAGTCACATGAAAATATCAGCTTACTGATAAGCTAGACTGAGAACGCAGTTTAGACTATGGAACAATGAGCCTGAATCAAGTTACTCATCTGTCCCCAGACCCACACGTACCCCTAGTCAGAGCTAGACAGCCACAGGCCACCCCTCCAGGGCATGGAGTTGCCGGGAAAGCAGAGCTCTTCCTAGACAGGGGGCTGAGTGTGGCCATTCCTCCCTCCCAGTTTGACTACTCAGAGACACCCAGCTTCCTCCTTTGGTGAGGAGTGAGAGAGTTGGAAAATGGGTGAGGTTTCCTCTCTCTTACTTCTTCTTTTTAAAAATTTTTTTTAGGACAGGGTCTTGTTATGTTACCCAGGCTGGTCTGAACCCCTGGGCTCAAGGGATCCTCTCGCCTCGTCCTCCCGAGTCGCTGGGACTACAGGTACGCACCACGGCACCCTGTATCTCTCTCTTACTTCTGAAGGGAAAGAAGTTCCAACTTTAAGGGCGGAAGCAGGAAGACTGGGATGGGAGACGGATGCTCCCCACAGATCACACGCCGAAGAGTGAGTCATGCCACAGGAGGAAGCTTTCTACTTCAATCTGTTGTTCAACAAATAGACTGTCATCGTTTTGTTCATCCCAGAGCAGGTACTGTGCATCCACTCTGGCAGGCTGTACATTTCGAGAACCTCTCTCATAGCCTAGGTGGCAGCTGCACCTCTGAGAACACTCTTTGCCCCCTGAGGTTTCACTGGAAAGACCCAGAAGTTCTGAATGACTGATGTACACCCACGTCTCAGGAGGATGGGACAGGGTGACGCGCACCCAGAGACAGCTTCCGCCCACAGCTCCATTTGCTCAGCTGTCAAAGGAGGAGGTCGATTAAGTCATCTCCCCAAGGACCCTGTTGTGCCAACCTTCTGTTATTCTGAAACGCCACCTCCCCCATACCTGCTGAAGACCGCCTTGTCCACAAATACACTGGCAGAGCTGAGTAAAGTTGCTCTTGCTGAGTTTCCAATAGCCAAGAACACCAGAGAGTTCTTTCAGTGACGATTGGAACAGGATTTTACTGCTAAGCCAAGCAGGCAAGATTGGGACACATATTAAATGCAACGATGATACTCTCTGTACCTGCAAAAGCCACTTCTTTGAGAGTATCAATTGTTACGGCCTCTCGAAAGTATGAATCAAAATAAAAAATAGATACCTACCCTTTTGCTAGTTTGAATGTTTGTTCCCCTCCAAAATTCATGTTGGAATCTAGACCCAATTTTATAGTACTAAGAGGTGAGGCCTTTCAAAGGTGATTAGGCAAACATCTTTGTGAATGGGATTAGTGCCCTTATAAAAGAGGCTTCAGAGAGTTGCCCGTCCCTTCTATTTCTTCTGCCATGTGATGACACAGCATTCACCCCTTCCTCCCTGGGAGGGCACCGCAGGAAGGCGCCATCTTGGAAGCAGGGAGGAGTCCTCACCAGACACCAACTCTGCCGAATGTTTATAAATCACCCAGTATCGTAGTCTATTTTGTGTGGCTATAACAGAATACCACATTCTGGGCAAATTATAAACAATAGAAATTTATTTTTCAGAGTTCTGAAGTCTGGGAAGTTCAAGATAAAGGTGCCAGCAGATTTGGTGTCTGGTGAAGGCTTGGTCTCTGCTTCCAAGATGGTGCCTTGAACATTGTATCCTCACATGGCTGAAAAGCAGAAGTGGGGAGAGAGAGAGAGAGAACACACAACCACTCCAGAAAGCCCTTTTATTAAGGCATTATTAAACCCACCCACGAGGGTGGAGCCCTCACAGTCTAATCACCTTTAGTGGCTCTACAATTACATTGGTAATTAAATTTCAACATGAGTTTTGTAGGGGACAAGAATTCAAACCACAGCACTTAATCTCAGGTATTTTGTTATAGGAGCACAAATGGACCAAGACACCTTTGATCCAACAATTTGACTTCAGGGAGTTTATAGAAATAAATCCTACAAATGTCCAATAATATCTGTACAAAAGATACTTCTTGCAGCATTCTTTGTAATAGCAAAAAAAAAAAAAAACAAAAAAACCTCAAAATGACTTAAATGTCTATTAATAAAAGATGGATTAAATAAATATGGTTCAGATAGAAAATGGGATAACTATGCAGCTATTCAAAAAATATAATAAGGGGAATTTGTAAGCACTGACACAGAAAGTTGACCAAGACAGAGTTTGATTGAAAACAGCAGGATGACCATACTATGTTTCGTATGATTACATTTTTTGGTGAGTGCGTGTGTCTGTGTGTGTGTGGGGGGGGGGGTTCCTATATATGTTTAGAAAATAAAAATATACCCCAATCTCTTAACAGTGTCTACATTGGGGGTCTGGATTATCTGCTTTGGGGTTGGCTGCTGAAAATAGAGAACTTTTATTTTTTACTTTTATACATATCTACACACTTAAGTATTTTTAAAAAACAATAAGAACTTCTTATTTTTTTGGCACATACAAAGAAAGTCCCCTCAATCCTCAGAGCCTTCCTGAGAAGGAACAGTTAGCCTCCACCCCTTCAATTTCTCATCATAGAATGTAGGACACTGTCAGGACTGGGTCAATGGAATGGAAATGTTCTAAATCTAAAGCATTAAGGCGACATTGCCTTGTCAAAAGGTGTCATTAATAGACACACATCTATTCCAGAGCATGTGGGATTTGTGAACTAGAAGCCAAAGTCGATGCCCAATGAATTTGAGTCCACATAGACACAAAATGCTATACCTCTGAATAAGACGACACTGAAAACAGCATGTACCCCACACATTACCTAATTTTAAATGAGTCTTGGTAGGATCACATCTGGGCACCACTGTCCTACAACAAACTGCATCTTCCATGGCACTCAATAAGGATTTACATGTCTGCTTGTTTTTTATGATTTACTTATTTCATGGCTGTATTCGTGGCAAATCATGCACAATGGTTCAGAGAGAAATTAAGAGACCCTCCTTTCTGTGAATGGTTGAGAAGCTAAGAACCTTTTTATATGTGGGTAAACTCAATGACTTCATGAACCTCAAGAAAAATGTGATCACATGACAGTACTATTGTCCAGGCCCAAATTATGCTGGATTTGTCTCCCTTCTCGACTGCAGGATTCCAGGTGCCTTTCAAGATTGGTCTTTTCCCTCCTGTGCAATGTCCGAGAGTTCCTAGAGATGTCTTTAATCTAAACCATCCTCTTTGACGGCCTCTTGTCTCACAACTCTACACTGGCCTAAGACTTGCCCAAGGTCACAGAGTTCACAGTAGCATAAATAGGATTAAAATCCAGGTGAAAAAAATATTGATTTAGAAATGTTGTATCTTTGAAGCCAGTCAGCATTTCCCAGAAATTTTTGAGACAATGAAGTAGCAGGATAATCCCAGCATTCCTAGAGAAATTTTGGAGAGGTTCTTCTTTCCCCTTCATTGTATTTTATTCAACCGACCCTAGGAGGGTCAGGACCCCAAGGGGCCTCCACTTCAGAGATGGTGGGGTCCGAGCTGTATCTTGGGGTTTTGCAGAACTGCCACTGTTAGGAGAGCTGGAAGGTCCCCATGTTTACTGGAAACTGGATTCCTCAGACGGTAGAAGAGAAAGAAACAAAGTTTGTTCTAATTTTTCATGAATTCTCCCTTTTTAAGTGACATTATTTCATAGGAGGCATTTGTATGGAGATTTCTAGGACTGCTATAACAAAGTGCCACACACTAGATGGCTCAAACAACAGAAACGTGTTGCCTAGCAGTTATGGCGGCTAGAAGTCCAAGATCAAGGTGTTGGCAGGGTTGGTTCTTTCCAAGGGCTGTGAGAGAGAATGTTCCATGCCTCTCCCCTGGCTTCTGTGGTTTGCTGGCCATCTGTGGCGTTCCTTTGCTTATAGAAGTATCACCCCAATCTCTGCCTTCATCTTCACATCGTTCTTCACATAGTGCCTCCAAATTTCTCCTTTCTATAGGGACACCAATCTTATTGGATTGGGATCCACTCCAATGATTTCATTTTAACTCGATTACCTCTGTAAAGACTCCATCTCCAAGCAGGGTGCATTCTGAGGTTAGGAGGGTGCGTACTGCAACGTATCAATTTCTGGGGGATTCAACTCAGCCCGTAACTGCACTGAATAATTTGGGCAAGTAGAGATTGTGTCTGTCTCGTTTACATTGGATGCCCAGCGTCATGAAGCACATCACATATTGGGCCTTCCAATGTTTGTTGAACTAATAAGCACACTTAGTTATTCTCATCTCATTATACTGGGGTTTTTCGGATTGGCTTTTCACAAGGTGTTAATTTTCCCTCGAAGATGCTGATTATCCCTGGCAATGTGGGAATTGGAAGACTGGCTAGTCAGTAATCCCCAGTCCTCAGGGTGGCCAATTTAACGTCAGCGTCTTCTCACAGAAGCACTTTCAACTGCGCCATTTCCAAGTAGTAAAACTGACTGACAATGACTTTTGTCTGTCCCGTCCGGAGCCTGGTGGCGGGTACACTGAGCGATGCATTGATCCGAAAGCAGAGGCAGTAGGAAGAGGAAAAGCTCCTGAATGACAGAGTTGGCAGCCCTCCGTTCCTGCCTTGGAAATCCTATTCTGCCTTTGACTTCTGATGATACCAGGGTATGGTGACACGTGAGCCTCTGCGTGACACTGGCCATGGGAACGCTGCCCGGGCACACAGGGAAGTTCTCACAAATGTCTTTGCGACTGGGGCAAAGCCAGTGCTTAGATATCTGCATCCCATCTGCAGGAATAGTAGCTCCTTTCAAATTAAACCTGGACACAGAGGCCCAAGTAGTAAATCCTGTGTCAGGACTTTATATTTCCCATTAGAATTGTTTGTGCACATAAACAACAGATGGAAGAGATTAATGAGACACATTATATTCGAGTAGAATAAATTGGTCTGAAATGTGGCTGTCTTGCTGTCACTTGGCAGAGCATAACATCGGCTCAAAGGGAAGGCTCTAGTGTGCTCCGGGACTGCCTGAGTATTGGTGGCAAAAGGACCAAGTCAAAAGTGTACCCATTTTAGACATCTGCACCCTTTCCATAAAATATTGGAGCGTTCGAATCACGCCCGTTGAATGTGTTAAAAATGAAGGACTACAATAAAATCAAAAGAGTGCATGACACAGGATCTAGTCACCTGTTTATTTCTACCATTTCACTCTGTTATGTTTTGAGTGGGTGAGTTGGCTTGTGCGTGTGCGCCTACGCGGCCATCTGGGCAAAAACCGGAAAACAGATTTTGGGCCCCCGGTTCTTCTGTTTGATTGGAAATTAGCTTCCTCCTTGGACTCTAATTTGCAATGTTTAATGGAATGGAAATGATTGGGAGCTTGTTGTTGACTGTTCATGTTAGAGGGAAGCTGTCCTTAGTGTCATACATAGCTCTTTGCCCATTTGTGGGTCCACTCTGGTGAATGCAGATGGATTGCTGCATCTAGGCACTTAGACACAGCATCCCGGGGTTCAGACCAAGACCAAGACTCCGATGAGTCTGGAAGAGCCCAGACTACTGAGTTAGCTGTGGGGCTGTGTTAACCCCCCAGCCCCAAGAAGTCAGCCCAAGCTCAGCCCCGTCAGGGGACATGGTTCAGGACTCAGAGGGCAACCGGGGGATCTGGGCTTTTCCAGAAAGGCCTGTGCATCTTAGATCAGCATGTACCTCAGCGAACAGGGAAGTTTATCACCAGAAGTGCCCTGCAACTAGGCTGAGGCTGAGAACCGGACAGCATTTGTGTCTCATCTGAACTGACACCCTTTGTGGAATACAAAGTGCTCGCTGGCAGGCTGCCACTTTCCAGGATAGCACTCCACGAGCTGCTGGCATGTCCCACTGCTTGTAAAACTTCAGAAAGTCTTTGGCTCAAGGCTAAACATCCCAGGTGAATTCCCTGATTTCTTTTCCGACCTAGTTTGTGTCTGTTGACAGGTCCCAGCCACCGCTTACTGGCTGAACCCCCGTTTATCTGCATGGTCCAAGTATGCAGCCGGTACTTCACGTGGGGTCTGGCTCATACAGCTGAGAGCAGGAGTCTTATTTCCACCACCTTTGTGCTAAATGCCTATGAATACTCTTTAAGATCATCCTATAACCATTTTCATTATGATATATCTTAAACGTATGGAAAAGTACAAGGAACAATCTCACACTTGTGTACCCACTGCCCAGCTCTATCAAAAGCCTGTTTCTTCTTTGCCATAAAATCTTAGCAACACATTTGATACGTCCTGGTAGCCCCTTATTTCGTATCTGTTCCCTTCTATCTTGCTTCTTCCCTCTCTCCTGCCTTTCCTCCCCAGAGGTACCCATTACTCCAAATTTGGTATTTTTCAATCTCACACGTTTTTTTTACACTATTACTGTATGTGTATATAGCTTTTAAAAATACATCATTGTTCTGCACATTTGCGAACTTCATATATGATGGCTGTCTGGAAGGTGTCCAGTCATATAATATGAAAAATTATGTTAACAGTGGCTGGATACTTTCCAGACAGCCCTTGGATGTGTTGTCATTCAGCAACCATCCTTCTGTAACTTGCTTTCTTATCTAACTTTCTGTTCTTGGATATTTCTCCATATTGTTTCATTCTCACTCTACTGCTGGATAGTATTCCATTTTAGGAAGCTATCATAATTTACCTATCCACTCTCCATTTGATTGATATTTATGCTGTTTCTTTTTTTTTTTTTTCTTGTCTTTTACAAAGCACTGTAATAGATATTCTAGTACCTGTCTCCTAGTATAAAAGTGGAAGATTATTTCTTTTTCTTTTTCTTTTTTCTTTTTAGGTACAGGATCTCACCCAGGCTGGAGTACAGTGGTAAAATCAGCTCTTTGTAAACTGGAACTCCTAGTCTCAAGCAATCCCCCTGCCTCAGCCTTCCAAGTAGCTGGGACTACAGGCACTAGCTAATTTTTTATTTTTTGTTGAGACAGGGTCTCTCTATGTTGCCCAGGCTAGTCTCGAACTCCTGGGCTTAAGTGATCCTCTCACCGCAGGCTCCCGAAGTACTAAAATTATAGGTGTGAACCACTGCTCCTGGCTCAAAGATTGTTTTCCCAGCACATATACCTAGAAGTATAATAGAATTGCTGGGTCTACTGCTGCTGCCAAATATACACACCTACCAGCACTCATGCGAGGTCCCATTTCTCCACGTCCTCACCTACCTGGGGTGTTATCACATCAGCATTTTTCACCAGTCTGGTGGTATCTCACTGCTGTTTCAATTTGCATTTCCCTAATTGTCAGTGCTGCTATGTTTTCCATATGCTTATTTTCAGTTTTCTTCTGTGATTTGCCTTTTTCTATACTTTGCCTCCTTTCTATGTATATGTTGGTCTTTTTTTTAAAAAAAAAATTCATTTGTAAAAATCATTTATAACTTTTAGACATAATCCTTTGTTAGTTTCAAGTTTTACACATATCTTTTCCCAGACTGTGTCTTGTCTTCTAACTTCGTTTATGTGCCTTTGGTGAACAAAAGATTTATATTTTAACATAATAAAATGTATTTTCATGGTTTGTCCTCTTTTTATGTTCCCTTTTTTGTTTCTTTAAGATCTTCCTACTCCCCAGAGGTTATGAATATATTATTCTATATTTTCTTCATTAAGTTTAACAGAGCCCCCAACCTTCATTTGGGGTTTTAATTGACCTGGAATTGATTTTTGGGTATGGTGTGATGGAGGGATCCAATTTCACTGTATTTTTCATAAAGATCATCAATTGCCCCAGAACATTTTTTGCATAATACCACTTCCTCCTACCGATCCAATTCCACTTCTGGGAGTGAAGGTACAGAACAGTGTTAGTGGAGGCTGGGGGAGACCAGGAACTGAGGAAGCGGGGCCACCCCACAAGGATGATAGTCTAGGCAGATGTAGCCCCAGGCAGAAATGTGCCAAAGTGGGAGGGAGTAGGTGCCTTAAAAATCTTAACATCTCTCTTCTCCTGCCTTCAATTTTTTTTTTTTTTTTTGCTATTATTAAATATTTCCCATTGTTCAAACCCCAAAGGAGTCAAACCCAGAGAGCAAGAGTGCCCTGGTGATGTGGTCTGTAGGAATTGGCCTTCCAGGGCTCAGAGCAGGGCAGGAAAGGGCAGAGAAGGGATCCAAGTGGGAGTGAAAATGCAGACTGGCTAGCACATTCTCAGGGCGTGCACTGACCTCCTTCAATCTGTCTTTCTCCCAGAGACACACTACCCAGTTCCATGACAGTTTAACCACCTATACATGTATCCCTATTTAGTACGTTTTGAAAGTCAATTTTGAAACATTGGGTAGCCAGCCCAATCACAGCTGTGCAAAGAAAGAACAATAGTTCCAAGGCCAGAGAAGAGACACTGACTAGAGTCTCCAAGTTGTGCTTGTGGCTTAAGATTTCTTGGGAATTTATAAGAGCCTCTTCTGGAGAAACTGAGCCATGGCTAGGTAGCTTCTCATAGTTAAAAGTAGCAGATTAGAAAGGTAGTTGGAAGCATTAGAGAATGGGGGAGGCTGGCCAACATTTGTCTTCACTCAAGAGTGGTCTGGGTGGGCTATTTTCTTTTTTGGAGAAACCACTGATGTCAATCTCTTTAGATCTTTCCTCTTGGGCGGCTACCAGATTCCCTGGAGAAAAGTCTTAGGGTCTCCCGTCTTAACCAAGTTGCATATGACACTTAATCTCCCTCTTTGCAGCAGATACCCATATCCTTAACTAGTGGCCCCCAGACCAGAGGACTCTCTGGTCATCTGCCATGGTGGAAGAGGGTGGCTATCTGCAGTGTGGAGTGCAAAACTCGAGGGATAAGTGACCTCTGGGAAGTAGGAAGAGATCCTTACAAAAAAAAAAGGAAAAGGAAGAGGACCTGATACTGCCAGTGTCTGAGCTCTACAGAGCTGCTGCTGTGTATTAATAAAACAGGTTTGCTCACAGTTCTTCCCGTGCTGGTTTAGGATTTGCTTGTCTCGGGTCTGCGGAGTCAGTTACCATTCATCCGTCTGCATTCCAGCTTCCACATTTTATCGCTGTTCTCTCCTCCTCTCTCCTCCCTGTGTTTGTGCCTTTCTGTCCTTTTAAGAACTCCTTTTACTATAGTGTTAGTGGAGTCCCTGGAGGGAGAGAAATTAGATGCATGTGTTTGAACATTCTAACCCAGAATCCTTTCTTCCGTGTTCCGTAAATGTATTAGCTTTGAGAGAGGAATGGTTTATTAACTTATTTTTAATCTTTCTGTTTTTTTTTAAATAGATCCACTCACAGTTATAAATGTCCCACTAAATATTCTTTCCATAAATTTTGATATTTAGCACTTCCATTGCCATCAAATTCCAAAAACTTAATTGTTTCCATGGTGATTTCTACTTAGGTTCATAAATTTCTTAGAAATATATTTTTAAATTTTCAAACATGATAAAATGATCTTTTTATTGCTGATTCCTGATCAACATGTGGTCGGAGAACATGGTCTGTCTGGCATGGATTCTTTGAAATGTGTTGAGATTTTCTTCTGTCTTCTATGGTCTTTGCTCAGTTTTTGTGTGTTATATGTGTGCCTGAAAAGGATGTATGGGCTCCATTTGTTGGTGAAAGATTTTATAAATACTTACCAGATTAGACTTACTAATTTTATTGTTCTAATCTTCTGTTTTTACTAATTCTTTACTGGCACAATCCATTTCTTCCCTGTGATTATTTTAGTTTTTGCTTTATATATTCGAGACTATGCTGTTACATATATACATATTTATGATTGGTAGTTTTTTTCACCATTAAATTTCATATAACATCATTCTTTGTCCCTGTTAGTGCTTTTGCTTTACTTTTTATTTTGTCTGATTAAAATGTCTTCTCTAGCACTCTTCTGCTTTCTATTTAGCTTTTCATAGCATATATTTTCTTTTTTTTTTTTTCTTTTTTTTTAGATCACTTTTTAGGATGTAAATGATTTAGAGTTAGGTTCTTAATATTTTAAAGGGTAAGGTATTCTAGTGAGAAACCATGAGCTTTGGAGACAGAAGACTGGAGATTTACGATAGATATAAAGTCTGAAAAAGTTACTCAAGTTATCTGAATTTCAATTTGTTTATCTGTAAAATTCAATCATTTAACACATATTTATTAAGTACCAAGCAATATCCTAGGTGTTGGGCTATACAGCAGTGAACAAATCCTTGTTATGATGGAGCTTACATTCTAGTAGTGAGAGTATATGGAAATATGCAGAATATACAGGAAAAGAAAACACTACAGAATTTTAAAACACAGTATGCCAAATGGTGATAAGCATTATAGAGGAAAAATAATGGCAGAAAGGAGGATTCAAAGCATGGTCAGGAAGGTTTCACTAAAAAGGAACACCTGGACAAAGACATGAAGGAAATGAGGAGGAAAGCCCTGTAAATATTGGGATTCATACAAGGAAACATCATGAGCAAAGGCCCTGAGGTAGGAACATGCATGGCTCAGTGAAAGGACAGTAAGAAAGCTGACACAGTGACAGAAGGGGAGGAGGAGAGTAGTGGAAAATGAGGCAATAAAAAAGAGGCAAGAGATGGCTGGGATGAGGTCCTGCAGGGCAACTAGGCTATTGAAAGGCTTTGGCTTTTCCTCAGAGTGAGATGAGAAGCTGTTGGAAGGTTTGGAACATCAGAAGTGTTTGCCTGACTTATATATCAGAACATTTACCTAACAAAATTCTTTTGGGAGGACCAAATACACTGTGAAAGGGTTTTTTAAACTGGAAAGTGATATACAAATGTGAAACATTCTTATTACATCCCTAACTTTCTACGTGTCTTTTTACATCAGACGATTTTGCCAAACTGTTCTTCTGAACAAAACAATGGTAAATACTAAGAGCAACTTTTTTCATTCCTATCACACTATGTCTGAAAACATAAGGAACTTGGTTTTTTGCTTTTAAATCAAATCATAACACAATTATATTTCAACATGAAATGAAGCTGAACAAGGTGAAAAATAATGTCACCACTAATCAAGCCAAGCAATGACAGCCATGAAATGGTATGTTCTTAACAAGTGCTTTCTTCTGAACTGCCCAGAATGGAAAAGGTAGGCTCAAGTATTAGGTAAGAGATTCTCATTACCACAAAGGCCAACCAAACCAATTTTCTACTTAGTCAAATTTCTTAATTCTTGGCATATGTAAAATGAATACAGGGCAAGCTTTCATTATGAAACGAAAATAAAGTATGTTGCAAATGGTAAAAATTAAATTACTGAACTAGGTAAATGTCTCCATCACTTTTTAAAGTCAGTCACCACAGCTGACAGCCTTGTTAATTTGTGAGTAAAAACAACATCAAACTGAAATGACATTGGAAACGGAAACTTAAATTATCTCGCCGAAGTTCTAGCCTTGATCCGCTTCTCTTTTCTGTCGTTTGGATTTTACTTTGTCATTTCATATAATGTGGGGCTGCCATTATCGCTAAATGAAAATGATTCATATTCCCATCACTCATTTCTACCCTAAACTACAGTGCCATGTTGCCGGTTGTTGACTGGATATTGACATCTGATGTCCTGCCAGCAACAAATACTGTCATTTAACTTTTACCGAGCCCAACAGTTCTAAGCACTGTAACCTTAGGTATTAACTCTTTCCATCTTAAACCGGTCCTCTGAGGACGGTACTATTATTAGCCCCATCTTACACTAGAAAGTTAAATAAGTAGCCCAAAGTCATACATTTAGTAAGAAAGGGAACCAGCGCTTGGAGCCTAGGCGTTTTTGCTCCAGAACTCGCAACAGCACTTCCATTCGGTACCTAAAACCAACAGATACAAAAGTAAACTCATCTACTCTCCTCTAGTTCTCACTGTCCTACTTCGAGTGGAAAGCAACTTAAATTTCAGTCACCTGGCCTCAACTCATCTCCTCCGCCTCCACAGGCAGTCAGTCAGTCCCTGGGGGTAACCTGGGCTGCTTTCATGTCAAATTGTCACTGGGCACAGGCCACAGGGACTAGACCCAAGGAAAGGCCCCCTCTGAGTGCAGGTGTGGGTCGGTGCGCTTTCCCCAGGTCCCCCCCCAGGGGCCGGCATCCCACCCCTGCTCTCTGCTCCCACAAAGGAACTTTCGCCGCCCACCTGGCTGCGCAGTGGGCCCGCCGAGCCCCCCAGCAGCGCCGCACCTCCACACAGTCCACTCCGCGCCCCCCAGCACCTCGCCCTAGCCTCCCCCTTCCCTGGGGCCCTAAACTAGCCGTTGTGGTCTTTACCTGCTCCTCTGCTTCCGCCATGGCGCGGCCGGAGAGTCACATGACAGACCCGGAACTCTTATGTCAATGGAAAAAAAGACCAAACTCTGTAAAATAATTTTAAAGGGATTTACTCTGAGCCAAATTCGAGGACCATGACCCAGAGCCACGCCCAAGAGGTCTTGAGCAGTGAACTCGCAGAGGTTGGGTTACAGTTTGGTTTTATACATTTCAGGGAGGCAGGGGTTACAGGTAAAGTCATAAATCAATACGTGGGAGGCATACATTGGTTTGGCCCGAAAAGGTGGCCCATCTCGAAGCGGGGGGCTTACAGGTTATAGGTGGGTTTAAAGATTCTTTGGCTTGTAATTGGTTAAAGACATGAAGCTTTGTCTAAAGGCCTGGAATGTTTTAACATAAGGCGCTCTTTATCAGAGATAAGCCACTGGATGTAGATTTGTTGTGTAAATTGAGGACCTGCAGGTTTGTCTTGCATAGCCTTAGGCCTGTTAATGGGTTACAAGGATGTCCCCAAGAAGGGAGGGAGACATAGGGCATGTCTGACCTCCTTCCTCCTGGCAGGCAATTTAGTTTTAAGGATATTCCTTTGGCCACAAGGGGGTCCATTTAGTCAGCTGGTGGGGGGTGAGTCTTAAAATTTTATTTTAGTTCACACTTAGTATATATTTTCCATCCACTTAATTCCAATCTCTGCCTGCATGCGTGTGTGTGTTTTAGGTGTGTCTCTTGGAAACAGCATAGAGCTGCACTTTAAAAAAATTTAAATATTGTTTATTTATACTGGAAATACGTAATCCCTCACATATTGCCAAATTCTAAAAATACTAAAGAGTAAACGGTGAAAGATTTCCCTCTCATCCCCTTTTCCCACCTTCCTATAGTATTAGTTTCAGAAGTGACCAATATTATTAGTTTCTTGCTACAGATAATCATTGTGAATATACGTAAATGTAATCTGTATACTCATTCCTTTTATGTTGGCATTATGTGCGTTGTTGTGTATCTTGATTTTTAATTCCTTAGAGATTTATCCTTATCTGTGCATAATGAACTTCCTCATTCTTTCGAGTGACTGCCTACTAGTTTACTTTATGAATGTATCCTAATCTGTTTAATCTATCACTCATTAGTGGACTTTTAGGTAGTTTCCAACCTTTTGCTTCTACAAACAATGCTGCAATGAATAATCTTGTACAAACATTACAAGCATTATTTAAATGTGTTCGAGTATATCTATAGGAGTAATTTCTGGAAGTGGAATTGCTGGGACTTTTGTAATTCTAATGGCAGTATAGATATTGCCCAGCATAGCGTCTTCTTGACTGTTTACACTCCCACCAGCCAAAGATGTTCTAATTTATACTCACACCTGCTGGTTTTCCCACTTGCTCGCCTTATCAGCCAGTCAAATAAAAGAGGCATCTCTAGGGATTTTAAACAGAGGGGATTTAAAACAGGGAACTGAGTGCCCAGGTGCTGGGAGAGCTAGAGAAGTTAACATGGGATGGTGAGGCAGCCCAGGGCAATGGCAACAGCAGATGCTGCTGTCCGCAGGGCTGAGGAGTCCAAGCAGCAGGGTCTCTGGGTCCAGGAACTAGAGCCATAGAGGAAGCCAGAGCTGGGGCCGCAGCAGGCCTGCCTGGCAGGTGCTGGAGAGGAGGGAGGGGCTGGAGGAGAACTGGCTGCTGCTGGAGATGCCCACACCCCCCACCGCAAGGCCGCCCAACCAGGTTCTTTTGCCTGCTGCCCAAGAAGCAGCCAGTACCCTGAGTCAGCAGGTTTTACAGCAGAGAAAGTCTTTGTTCTGCATAGCACCAAGCGGGGAGACGGGAAATTTCTCAAATCTGCGTCCCTGAGAATTTGGGAGACAGGGTTTTTAAAGGCAGTTTGGCATAGGCAATGGAACCTGCTAATTGCCTGGGTTCGGGGCGGAACCATAGGGTTGTAGCAATTGTTTTATTTGCTGACCAGGTTCTTGGATGGGGGTCATAAGACCAGTTGAGTCAGTTCCTAAGTATGGGCCACTGGTCTGGATGGGTCAGCCATGCCACTGGAATGCAGGACCTGGAAGATATCTCAGAAACTACCCATAGGTTTCAAAAAGGTGATATCATCTAATGGAGAAAGCTAAGAATCTTTATGGACACCAGCTATGGGGAGAAGTTAAGAATCATTACGAACACCAGCTGTGTGGCTCCGGAATGGCAATTATAGAGAAGCAAACAGGGGACAGTGACTAATTATTGTCATTATTTTCAGCTAGGCCCTTACCACAGTTCTCACCCTGTTATTGACTTATGCGAAGGGCAGTTTCATACTCTCCTGTTTTCCAATGCCTCCCATTTATGAAAACGACCTGAATTCAGCTTGGGAAATAAATACATTTCCCATGATGCAGACCAGAGTGGAGAAAAGAGGGGAATGGATCTGGGAGGAAAAAAAAAAAAAATAACGCCACAGTCCAAACCTGCTGCTGCTCAGCTCCATGTTTAACTCCGACATTTAACTCATTTAACTCTGACAACTCTGACATTTGAGCCCTGTCCCCAAATGGGAACACATAAAGTCCCTCCTCACCATATGTACCTCAGTAGTCCAGGGTCACCCCTTCAGGTCTGGATATCATCTTTCTTTCTTTCTTTTTTAAGAGACAGGGTCTTGCTGTGTTGTCCAGGCTGGAGTGCAGTGACAGGAAGCGGATTGATGAATAAAAGGAAGAAGATAGAAATTTTTGGTTTAACATGCATCCAAGGGAACCACCCTCAGGATGAAGAGTCAATTCTTCAATGAGGAAATGAGGTTTTTAAAAAATAGGGGCTTGAAAGCAGGGAAACAGGGTTGGGGAGGGAGAGGAAGAGGCTGGAGCAGCCAGCCAAGGTGATTTTGTTATGTAAATGGACCCTGAGGGTCGCAGCCCTCAGAGAGAGTCCACGGTGAACGTTTCTCTTTAGACCTTTGAAGGCGTCATGTTCTCAGTTAATCCTCGCCAGGTCAGGTAAGGACAGATGTGGCTGCCTTAATGCAGATTCTCTGAAGAGATAATTCCTCCCCCCACGAAAGACAGCTCTGCAGTGTTACTCCTACCTCTGAGACTCATGACAGACATCTCAAAATATATCAAAGAAATCTGCTTTAGGGTAAAATATTTCTAATTTCCTTCACCATCCTTCTCTTCGTGTTGGAGTAGAGTCTCAACCCTGCTCCAGCTGCAGGAGCAGTTCCAGAGGGCCCTGGCACTCTCTTCCCTTTTTGCTTATCAGAGACGTGAAAAGCCAAGTGTTGATGAAAGTAGAAGTTTATTCCTGATGGACCATTATCTCTCTATAAAGATTGACTGGGAAATACAGTGGGGTTTCCTCTCTCCCATTCAAAATTGAACTCATTCCACCAGCTCCAGACAAAGAAGTTGGGAAATAGTAGGTCTCTTCCCAGGATGGGGGGGCTGCCTCCACGCATCTCCTGAATGGGAGGAATGAGCCAACACGGTGTCCTGGCCATTGGTACCCATCTATGGGGTGCACCAGGGAAGAAAGAGACAACGTAGAGTCGGTTTCTTGCTTCTGAGGCGCAGTAGTCGACTCCACTGACAACGCAGTTGAAAGAAGGTCAGGGTCACACCAATGGGAAGGGGTGTGAGAAAGTCGATCTACTTCCTGTGGGCCCAGGAGAGCAAATTCGAGAGCCACCCATCTCTTCTCCAACCTTGTGGCTCCTCCTGAAGTGCCACTGTGGTTTTATTCACCAGCTGATATGAGTTGAATTGTGTCCCCTCGAAAGATATGTTGAAGTCCTAACCCCAGGTACCTGGGAGTGTGACCTCATTTGGAAATAGGATCTTTGCAGATGTGACCAAATTGAGCTCATGCTGGATTAGGGTAGGTCCTAACCCAATGCCTCGTGTCCTTAGAAGAAGAGGAAAATTTGAGCACAGAAACGGACACAGGGGGATAATGTCTTGTGACAACAGAGGCAGACATTGATTAGAATTATGCTTCCATAAGCCAAGGAATGCCAAGGACTGCCAGGAACCACCAGAAGCTAGGAAAGAGGCTAGGAAGGGACGTTTCTAGAGCCTTCAGGGAGAGCATGGCATTGCCAACACCTTCATTTTGGACTTCCAGCTTCTAGACCTGTGAGAGAATAAATTTCTGTTGTCTTAAGCTACTGTTTGTGGTCCTTGGATACGGTAGTCCTAGGCAACCAGCACATGGTTCTCTCCACGTGTGGGGAAGACTTCACCTGAGTCGGGAGCCTGTGCTCACACAGACAACTGGGTGTTCCCTCATCTGCTCTCCACGCATTTTGCTCAGCCTCAGAGTGCACTCTCTTTCTCTCTCTCTCTGTAATATTTCCAGTTTTGGACCAAAGATCTTTTTATTTGGCTGACATGGTATCTGTGTGATACAAGAAAAAAAGATGGAACTCGAATCTTGGCTTGCCATTTACTGCAGTGTGTCCCCCAGGGAGGTGCCATTCCTTTGGTCGACTCCGGTTTCTTTGTCTGATTAGTGGGGGATGTTAGTTTCTGTCTTCCTGGGTTTGAGATTCAACGAATCGGTAGGGAAAGTTTTTGGCATAGACTCAAGCTCATAAATGTCCCTTCCTTCGGAAAGCAGAAGCAAAAAGCAACTGCGGTTGGAGTTCTGCTTTTTCTTTGTCATTCATTCATTTGAAACCGTCAGGCTCAACCTCAGTTGATTCCTGTTATACCTCCCACAACTTTAGAAAAAAACCTTTCTGAATCCGACAGCTTTACTTCACACAAGTCTTCTCTCTGGGCTAAAACTCCAAGGCATCTTTTGGGTCCATCCACCTCAGGGTTTATTCTAGATCAACGTCATCTCCATTCCCTTCCCCAGCAATTGTCACATTTTCTTAAGAATTCCGAGGTTGTCAGAGTGCTTCCTGCTTGTGTGGCTGCACTGGTTTTTACATGCTGCTCTCCCGGACTTTCCATACCTGGTGATTGGTCGTCTTCAAAGCTCTTTTGTCTCCCAGAGTTAAACGACAACAAAACAAAGATGACAAGGACTGTCGTGTAGCCAGCACCATTCTGAGAGCTTTACACATATTAACTCGTTTAATGGTCGATCTTTCGCACCTCCTTTTTTGCCTTCTTTCATGTGAAACAAATGTTTTTTAGTGTCCCATCTTAATTCCTTTCTTGGTTTTTTTTTTGTTAGTGTTTTGTTTTGGTTTTTAGTTATTTCCTCAGTGGTTGCTCCAGGGATTACTGTATACATCTTAACTCAGCGCAATCTACTTGAGGTTAATACTGGCTTAATTCAGGTAAAATACTCCAACATTGCTCTCGTACACTACCCTTCACCACTCTTGTGCCACCATTGGCACGTATTATACATCTAGATATGCTATAAACCCAGTAATACAGTGTTACAATCATTGCTTTAGATAATCTTATGTTTTTATTAAAGAAAGGAAGAAAAGAGAAAAAATATATTTGTACATTTTGCAAATAGCCACTGGCAGAGCTGGGAGTCAAATCTGTGTATTCGTTCTTCAAAGCCAGGATTTCTTCCTGGGTCTCCTATTGATGGGTCGATCTAGTCTTTTTCATGATCAAATTATCCTGGAGGTACCACAAATGCTAGATGGGGGAGGGGATCTGATTTATTTTCCTATCACTTGCTTCACTCTAGCATTTAAAATTTCCATTCTTTTCTATTGTGGTTGGAAAAAATCCAAACTCTAAAATAATTTAAAGAGGTTTATTCTGAGCTAAATGTGTGTGACCATGGCCCGGGGTTCAAGTTCTCAAGAGGTCTTGAGGAAATGCACCCGAGGCGGTGGTTTTATGCATTCGTGAGGACAGTAATTACAGGTAAAATCATAAATCAATACATGAAAGTATACTTTGGTTCTGCCTGAAAAGGTGAGACATCTCGAAGTGGGAGTTTACAAGTCATAGGTGGGTTTCAGGGATTCTTTAGTTGACAATTGGTTGGAAGAGTTAAGCTTTGTCTGAAGACCAGAAATCAGTGGAAAGGAATGCTTGGCTTAAGATAGGGGTCTGCCAGGATGCTTGAGTTAAGATAAGGGGGACTTCTACCTCTTATGTGATGCTGTACTAGAACCAGGTTGGGAAATAAACCACATTATGTCAGGTTAACAAAAACTGTCTAGTGAGATTTTATCATGTGTAGGCTTGACTCATCAGGCCTCTTAGAAAGGAATTTGGGCAAAAGGAAAAGGTCACAGTTCAGTTACCCACGTATTGACTATTTCTGGCGCTCTTACCTGTGGACCACACGCAGTATCTCCCTAGCAGAGACCGAGGTGGAGGAGAGACAGCATCTCCACTGTTCTTCCTGTCCTGTGACTCCAGCAGCCCTGGTGGGGTGTCTGTCATGTTAGGATTCATTCTGATCTCTTCGAAGGGTTGGCAATATGTTCCTCTGTTTGGAGAGGATTTCCTTGTTTGTATTCAATGGTAACAATTTAAAATAAAGAGAAGTAAGCCCTGTGGTCAGACTTTCAGGAAGTTAATTCATTCAATTATGCGTTCAATGTAGTCATTGTGTCTCATTGTGACCATGTATTCATTATGTGCCAAGCACTGGGTCAGCCACTGGGGGTAGAAGATGAATCAGACCAATGCTGCCTCTCAGGGGCTCACAGGCTTGGGGTTTGGGTGGGCTAGATTTTCCTTCTGGCTCTGTCACTCCGTGACTCTAAAACCTTTATCCCCCTATGTCCTGGATGAGGTCTGATAGTCTTCAGAACATACTCTAGGTGGTTACCACTAGTCAGTTAAAACTAGCTCATAAGATGGAAAATGTTTGTATTCCTTGTCCGACCTCTCTATTTTTTAATTGGAGAAACTGAGGCTCTTGCTAAATGAGCGATGCTACTATACTAGTTTCGTCTGAATCTTTTTTCTTTGAAACAAGGTGTCACTGTGTTACCCAAGCTGGAGTCATCATAGCTCACCGCAGCCTGAAACTCCTGGACTCAAGCGATCCTTCCACCTTGGCCTCCCAAAGTGTTGGGATTACAGGCATGAGCCACCGTGCCTGGCCACCTTTGAATCTTTAGCAGTTTATAAGGTGTGGACGGGCAATGACCCCAGTACTCTGCATTGGTCGGATTCCTATTAGAAGGTTACGCGAGAGAGACATTCCATGTCCTGCCATGACTCCAAGACAGAAATGTACACCACAGTGGCTGTGAACAGTCCCGAAATAGCAGGTAGTCCCTGGTCACATCTGGAAGATCTATATGCCAAGATCAGGCAGCGGGTCAGTCACCAGTGCTCTCTGCCTGGTGCAGCAGGCCAATCTGGGACCCGATGTCCCTTCCCCAGGCCAGGAACTAAGCTGAGTTTGGACTTGGAAGAGAAAAGCAGGGGATACTGCTGAGGAGGGAACATGCTCAGCCTGTGTCTTCTCTGGCCACTTTCTCTTGCGTCAGTGCTCGGAGCAGAACACAAACAATGCCGTGAGGATCCCCTTTGCATCTGAGAACCGAGGCCTCTGGCCATTGAAAAGCCTGCTTTGGTCTGCTTCGCTTCGGCCAAAAGGTAAAATTAAAGTGGCAACTTGAACCCATAGGTTGCTGAATGTCAGCAGATGTGGAACATACCGTCATTAAAAAATGTTCAGCCAAGTGTAGCTGCTGCAGAGAACTTATGCACACAGATTTCATTTAAAAAAATAAATTGGATGCTAAAGTTTGGATTTGGGTCATCTATTCCATTTTTCTTGAATTTAAAATCCCGTTCCTAGTAGAATACGTATTTTGAATTTGTTTTGGGAGAAGAGGGAACTTTATTTATTTTTTAGTGTTCTTTGGCTAAGAGTGAGACTGATGAAATCAACTCTAAAATGCCCTTTGGTTCAGATATCTTTATCGCCTTCACATGAGATGACTTTTTTACGTAAGATGGAACTGAAATAAAACTGAGAAACTGGCAGCTCTGACCCAAGGCTTATGACGCGTAGGGGAAGCTGAGTCAAATGACCTATTGAGGGATGATAGCATAATCCTAGGTAGTTGTCTGGCTATTGGGCTTTCCTGCTGGCGAAAGTAAAAGCCCGGTTTCCCCACAGACTAATTCTCACTGTGATTTGTGACCCGAGATAGTTATCATAGTACTATTTGTAATTCAAAATAATCTGGAAACCACCTAAATATCCAATTGATTGGAGATGGGTTAAAAAAAAAAATCTGTGGTTTAACCATACAATAGAATATTATGCAGCTATTGAAAATATTATTACAGAAGCATATTTGGTAACATGGGAAACTATTTAGGATACAATAATAAACGAGAAAAATTAAGTGAACTATAATGGCATGACTTCAATTTTAAAATCACACAAACATACACATATGCACATATAACATATATATCTATGTCTGTGCATATCTGCAGAGGCATTTATTCAACAAGCATGGATTGCATGCCTTTTATGTGCAGATGTTGGGCTAGCTGCTGAGGTTAGAGAGTTGAATAAGATTAATTCAGTCCCTGCTTCCTTATAGCTTAGCATGCACAGGAAAAGTCACGGTAGCAAATACATCAAGTATTCGTAATAGTTTTATTCTGGTTGATGGGTAACTTAGATTTTCTCCTTTTATGCACTTCTGTGTCTCTCAGATTTCCTACTAAAAGTAAATGCCTTTTTTTAGAAAGAAAAAGATAACAAATGTTATTTTTTAAAACGAGCAGAGCTGAAAACCTGCCCTCTGGTATGAGACTCTGTCCCTGAAACTAATGGGTCAGTT
This sequence comes from Indri indri, assembly GCA_004363605.1. Lineage (NCBI taxonomy): Eukaryota > Metazoa > Chordata > Mammalia > Primates > Indriidae > Indri > Indri indri. Next base: position 77,766 of record RJWJ010002130.1, read on the forward strand.
CAACAAACTGAGATGACCAGGAGGCTGTCACTAACCAGCTATGTCTAAGGTCCCCAACCCCTGGGCTGCAGAGCTCTGCCATCCTCCTCCCCACTCCCCCAGTCCGTGGAAAAATCGTCTTCCATGAAACAGGAAAGGGTGCGGTGCACAGTAGGAGGTGAGCAGCAGGTAAGCGAGTGAAGCTTCATCTGTATTTACGGCCACTCCCCATCACTGGCATCAAGGCCTGAGCTCCACCACGCCCCCTGCCCCCAGTCCATGGAAAAATCGTTTTCCGTGAAACTGGTCCCTGGTGCCTAAAAGTTTGGGGACTGCTGCACTATATGACCGTACACAAGTGGCTTCCTCTCCAGGTCTTGGTTCTTCCCCTGTATGATGACAGCTCAGCTCAGGTGATGCCTAAGGCCCTTCCAGCTCCAAAGCTCAGGGACTCTCACAGTATTTGCAGAGACTTTGGATGAGGACAGGAATTTCCATAGAAGCAAATCTACAGGTCAGTGTATCACCTGCTCTTATAATTTTCCTAATTCACAATTTGGTTGTGGCTTCTTCTTTCACACACAAATATTATCTTTGAATTTATGTGCAAATCATTTTTTGAGCCTTCTAGATTCTTTCTTCTCCATCTTCATTTTTTTTTCAGACTTGGGAGAAACCTGAGGAAAAAATGATATCATCTATCTTCCCCTTGTCAACTTCTCAGAGTGCCTTAAAGCTAACGATTTTCCATCAGTTATTGAGAAGCTTTGTCTGCCTCGTCCCACGTTAGGTACAACAGAGGAAAGAGTCAGGCATGGTTTCTACCCCAGTGGCTTGTGGAGTAGCGTGACTATAGCTAAACAAAAATGTACTGTACTTGGGTAATAAACACCCTCCATACCCTGACTTGATCACTATAAATTACATACATATAACAGAATTCCACATGGACCCCATAAATTTGCACAAAAAAATTTGCATTTCAGATAAATAATAAATTTTTGGTATAAATATGTCCAGTGAAATATTTAGCACATATGTATACTAAAAATATGTATTATTTATCTGACATCCAAATGTACCTGAATGTCTTGTATTTTTATCTGGCAACCCTAATTGGAGTGTGCTTATGTGAGTGTGTATCAACATCCAAGAAACTCACCTGTGCGAAGTGGATGATTCAAATTATTTTCCCAATGTTTTGGACATTTTCTTGTCTTTCTTTTCTTTTTTTTTTTTTTTTGAGACAGGGTCTTGCTTTGTCATCCAGGCAGGTGTGCAGTGGTGCAGTCACAGCTGACTGCAGCCTTGAACTCCTGGGTTCAAGTGATCCTCCTGCCTCAGCCTCCCAAGTAGCTGAAACTACAGGTCCACACCACCATGCCCAGCTAATTTTTTTTAATTGTAAATATGGGGTCTTGCTATGTTGCCCAGGCTGGTCTGGAACTCCTGGCCTCAAGCAAGCCTTTCACTTCAGCCTCCCAAAATGCTGGGATTACACGCCCAGCCTGTCTTGGACATTTAGAGGGATGGTACTGGCTCTAACACCGAGTCTCTACTTGGTGACCTTGTGCAAGTAATTAATGAACTCTGCACCTTATTGTACCACTTACAAAAAGAAGATTTTCACATTGATGCATGTGAGTCCTAGGCTATTAGAATGAGAAAATTTGACATTGGGTAAGAAAAGGGAACCAAACCACTCCTGTCATCCCTCATATTGGAAAAGCTGACCCCTTCCTTTTAAATTTCCAGCCCCTGGGATTCAGTGCTCCCTGCAAGTATTTTATCTTCTTTCCCTTTGAGAACTGGCATCGCTCATTTCACTTGTCTCTGCGTCTTACGTCTAGTGATGTGATTGTTTTTCTCTTTGCATCACTGTTCTGCCTTTCTCAAATTCCTTCCCAAATGCAACTGACCCTATAATTCCTCTCGAACGGCTGCTAGAGGGAAATAGAAAGTATTAAATCCCAAAATATGTCTTCTCTAACCTCAAAAAAACAAACTCAGAACAAGGGAAGGCAGCATGGATAGACATCTTCAGCAAGATGGAATCGGACAATTTTTCACTTGTGGGAAATCACATGTTTTCCAAATGCAAGGGTCATTTTATTTTTCTTTGCCACATAAAAATCTATGTAAAGACCAGGCCTTTTCCCTGTTCTCTGAGGCACCAGTGTGGTATTGGCACACAATCATTTTTGTGCAATAATGGTGAAGGATTTAGAAATGTGTTTCTTCTTTCATTTACGTACTCATTCATATGAAGTCAATTCCCTTTGATCGAGAAGATCGGGCCTTCAGAAGAGGTAATTTGCTTCTGTTTACTTGTTCACCCTCTCAAACTCTTGAGCTTTGCACCAACCTCTCCTGGCCCTGGGCAGCTTGAGTGGCCTGGTGTGACCATTAAAGCCATGGAGGGTGGCCAAAGAACAGAGACTCAGCACTCAGCAGAACTGCTACTTTGATGTGATTTGTTCAAAATCAATTCTGGGTACAAACAAATTGTTTGTATATTACCTGCTCCTGGGTCAGGGTTACTTTGAAATAGTTCCAGGTGAACTCATCCCAATCAGCAACCTCTTCAGATCATAGCTCTTAAAAGAGAATTCATGGAATTCTAACTTGCTTTTTTGTTCGTCTTTGGAGGTGCATTAGGGCTGATGTTGGTGTTTGGTTTAACTCCCCAGAAGTGAGCATATTCTTCCACTTTGCTCTGACACAGGCCTGTGTCTGGTATCCAAATCAGCTTCTCATAGCCATTGTGCAACACACTTCATCGGGCATCAGTTTGTGTGTTTTAATTCTGGGGAAAGACATTGGAGTCAATCCATGGAATCCAAGTGACTCCTAAGAATAGAAATCACCACTCCTTGAGACCTAAGAAAAGCCCAGCCTTCCCAGACAGATCACTTTGAACCTACCTGAAGCCTGGGTCCAATGTGCCCATGTATGGATAGGGTAGCTGCCTGAAGGGACATGGGCCATCTCATTTTTGAGTCAGGCCTGTGATTTGGCCGGGTAGCGGGACCTGATTTGGCAAAGGTCATGTACTTCCTTTGTCTGTATTGAGGCCAAGTAGGAGAATTAAGGAGCATAAATTCTGAAACGTTAGATTGGATCAGAACAAGGCAGCTGTTGTTTTGCCGGCCTTTAAAGGGCATTGCAAAGGCTGTTGGACCCATTTCTGTTTTATCTGGGGATCTTCCCCCTTTCTCGCATGAACACTATTGCTGTTGTCTTTGCCCTGCTGGCTAGAAGATGGTATCCCCCTTAGGAGGGAAGAGGTTGTGTCTAGACCTGAAAGGGGGATGGACAGCTATTGTGCTTCTGAAGGCTCAGCTGAGAGACGAACAGTGAGCGGCAGCCTCAGCGCTGTGGTCCCCACTGGTCACCAAGATGATCCCAAGCCTGGGAGTCCAGCCCACCTGTCCAATGTGACTCCTTGCTGACCTTCTCCTCCGGGTCTCACCTGGACAGTTAGGACATTTATAGAAAATGCAGAATACATTTTAGCATCTCCTTTCTCCCACTTTTTAAAAATACTCATTGAACTAAGTTTTGGTTGACTAAATGGATATACTCACTTTTCCAGGAGCTTCCTTAGAATTGACTTAAAATCCTGAATATGATTGAAAATGTCATGGTGTCACCATTTCTCTCCATTTCCCGGTCTCCCCTTGTTTTGGTCTTGTCCAGGTGTTGCTGCCTTAGGTCAGCACCCGAGGAAGGCAACCTTCTCTCACTCTGGGTCCTCAGCATGGTCTAAAGTGCTCTTCTTCACTCACCCAGTGTGGGAATGGTCACGGGCATAGAAAGGTCCTCGAGCCATCTAATCTGTCTCTCTTAGAACCAGGCCTCCTGGCTCCTGGTCCAAGGCTCTTTTTTTGTGGTATCGCGGAATCTCACTGCAGGTGCCCTGAGGTGCAGCGGGGGAAAGGTGCCATTGGCTGGGAGAGCTGAGAGCTTGAAGTTTTAAGCTGAGGACAGGAAGTCTGGTGAAGGATGGTGAGTAGCTTTTCTCTTCCTGGAAGGCTTCCCCCAACATCTTGCAGGGCCATGGGCTGTGTGGCCTCTGCCCTTACAGAGGCCTGTCACCATTTCCTACTGACCAACAGTGGCTCTTTGGTGTATGGAATGTGCCAGTGCCTCTGAGTAGGTGAATCAGCAGTTGCGTAAGGCTCTTCTTTCATCTCAGAAAAAGGAGGCAAGAGGGGAAGCAGGAATACCGCGAAGTCAGAGGTATGAGGGAATTCTCTGGTCCGTTTGATTTGTAAAGGTGATAGCACTGTGTAAAGTCTGTATAAAGATAGCTTCACTATTCACGGATGTTAGAGAAGGCCGTGGGGCCAGCAGGGCTCTGGGAATAAGCATACCTGCGTGTGTGCGTGAAAGAGCAAATGGCAACAGGAAAAGGATTCTTTCTCAGGCCTGAGTGGGCACGTGCCTGTTTTGCTTTCTTTTTTGCAGGTTCATCAGGAGAGTCCGAGGAAGAGTAAACCTAGAGCAGAAAATCCCTGGTGTCCCCTTCCAAGGCAGCACACAAGAATACCTGCTGTGCTGTAAATGGGGAGTAAGCCCCTCTCGTGGGGTCTTTAAGGATCATTCAACATGACCGTGGAAATGACACTTGGAGAGGCATAAGTAATTAAAGGGTTTATTATACTCACAGGACCTAGATGGAACCGAAAGTTCGGCATTTGTTCCCAAGGTTGCATCAGAAGAACAAGGAGAAGAGGTTTGAGGAAAAGTGGTTTGAGGAGAAGGAAAGGGGAGTTTATTAATTTGCTGGCAAATAAGGAGGATGGCAGACTAGTGTCTTAAGTACCACAGTCCTATCTATAAGCAGAAATACAGAGCTTTTAAAGGGAGGGTTTTCAGATTCAAGCTATTGCTGTTTAACTATGGTTGACGGTTCTGATCCATCCCATCTTTGGGGAAGACAATCTCATGACCTCCACCTGGACAATTCCGTTGAGCCATCTCCTGTGGTACAAAGAACAGAGACACTCCCCTGCCCCTCTGATTACTGGCCTTGAGTAGGGATGCAGGTTTTAATTCCTGAAAGAGTAGGGGGAGAGGTTTAAAGAGACAGCTCGTAAGACATTTTGCTCTTTTTCAGGCTGTTCCCTCTGTTACATAGAGAGGGAGGTGCAGCAGGCTGTGGAGGGGGCCATTGGGGAAGAGCCCCCAGGTAGAAACTAAGCTAAGCCAGTGGGAGGCACAGAGAGAGAGGTGGGTGGGACCCGTGGGTGAGTGCCTTTATTGGGGGTCTGAGGGATAAAGAAGCACAGGGCATGAAGGATTTCATTGGTATGTTTAAATGTTACTAAGTCACAGTCAGTGCAGGGTAAGAAGAGTGACTTGTGTCTGGGATCAGCCTTATCACACTGGTACACCTGGTCACCTGCATGGGGGGCCACAACCGGTTTGTGGGGATGTTGAGGCTTCAGGAAAATAGTAAGTTTTAAAAATTTACAATACACTACCTGTGTATTCTGCCTTAGTGAATCTGTGGTAGAATTCTGCAGGCTTAACCTGAACTTGCACTAAACACATCAACAACCGAAAGTTATAGCATCAGGTAATATGGTGAAGATTTGTCGGTGTGGCAAGGATGCAATATTCGCAAAGTAGCTGCTCTGTGCTCAGATATTGGCAGCCATCATGGAAATTCAAAACTTCATCCTGGATTTCATACGTCATAAACATAGCCAGCACAACGCTACACAGTGTAGATAAGACCAAAGGGTCAGGATCCTACCTAATTTCTGTCTCTGTGTTTTTAGAATATTCTTTGAAGCTGTGAGCAATGTGGGTGAAAGGAGGTTGCACAATGGGGGTCAGAGTGTCTTTGGGAATAGAGACAATGTCCCCTGTCCCAGAAGAGCATCTGTAGGAGGAGGGGGCTCAGTGGACTGTGAAGGAGCTCAGAAATTTCACCCCAAAATATGACTCCTTCGTATAAAGAATATTTTGAATTAAAGGCCCTTCAAGATCAAAAAGCATTGGAAGGGGCTTTCCCTCTATCTGCATAAACCAGACTGACTGATCAAAAGAACAATTGACTTTCCTTCCCCTCCCTGTTATCTCAGTATATTGCAAGAAAAAAACAATAAAGAATGCAACCAGACCTGCCCAAATCATTTTAAATATGATGCCTGTCTCTCAGGTTAATTTAATTTGCTAAGAGAATCATTTACAAGTCAACCTATTTCCCCCCATCTATTCATCCTCCCTAGCACCTATTTATTGCCCCTAAACAGAATTGCCTGTACTCCTCATCTCTCCCTCCCCTCTGAAATGTGCATACAAAAATATCCCACTGGGATACTGAGTAAACACTCTGTGATTCTCCCCATGCACACGGTAAATAAACCTCTGTCTCTCTTATGAATCTGTCTTAATTGTGAGTTGATCTTTCAGCAAACTTTTGGGGGAAAGGGTAAGTTTCCCCTCACCCCCACAACTGTCTTTCTGTCCTGAACTTTAGGTGTGCAAATCATTCCTGGACAAATGTTTTATTGACCTGTAGGAAACTTCTGCATTGTCCTGGGCTCAGGAAAGCTTTTTATTTTTATTTTATTTTATTTTATTTTCTCCTGTAAAATCGTAAATGCTTTTGTTGAACAGAAAGCACTCCTAATACCTCCACATTTTTTAAAGTTTAAATGGTGTGATCATGTTTGGAAATCACTTCAGGAAAGCATGTGCAGGCCTTGGATAAAGGATAACTGCAAAGCTTTTCATTTAGATGGAACTCATGAAACAGCTGAGAGGGGATTGCTAATTTAACTATTCCATCTGGGTGGGTAACACATAAGTGAGGAATACAGCAACCACAATGACAATGGCAAAATCATCACAACAACTAACATTTATTTTGCTATTACTGTGTGCCGGGCGTTGTGTTAAATGCTTTGCAAACCTTATTTCACTTAATCCTTCAGACACAGCAAATGGTTATCTAGGCAAAGAGGCAGCTGAGGAATCTCCTGCCTCAAATATTTTTCAACTTCTTGGCCCAAATGGCAGAATTTTAAGCCACGAGCTACAGTGAGGTGAATAGGTAGGCTTCCCATCACTCTTTTCTTTCTGGAAGAAATCATTTGAGTCAATGGAAAGGCCATGAAATCCGTTTGGTTTGGGTATATACAAACAAAGCCTTCCATGCTTGCCACCCCGAGAGAAGGACAGATGGGCATTTGAGGACTGGCCATGCATTCAATCATTTCTTGAACAATATTTATTATATGTTCAGAAACTATGAAACTGTGTTTGGGTGCTGACATGTTGCTGCTGGTACACCTAGAGATACTCTTGAATTTGCAACATGAATTGAGTTCTAAGATCTTCATCTAGGATCAAGGAAAACAATTTTGCTTGATGGCATTTAATGATAAAAGGTAAAAGTTATGGAAAAGGATACAGCCAAATGGGCTCAGAGCCCCATTCCACCTTAATAACCTATTGCTGGAGATCTGCTGTTATCCCTCAAAGGATGGAATCCTTATTAGGTAGTATCTCCAAAGCAGAGTGTAGATTCTTATAGAAGGCAAAGCAATCATGAGAGGCAGAACTGTAATAGAGGGAATAGCCTGAAAAAGGGTAAAATGTTTTACGAGTTGTCTCTTTAAACCCCATCACCACCACTCTTTTTGGGAATTAACACCTACATCCCTGCCCAGGGCCAGGAATCAGTGCGGCAAGGGAGTGTCTTTTGTTCTTTGTACCACGGGAGAAAGCTCAATGGAATTGTCCAGAGATCATGAGATTGTCTTCACCAGAGATGTTAAACAGCAATAGCCTGAAGCTGAAAACTCCTTTTAAAAGCTCTGTATTTCTGCTTATAGAGAGGACGATGGTTCTTTAGGATGAGAGTCTGCTATCCTCCTCATTTGCTGGTAAGTTAACAAACTTCTTTTTCCTTTTCCTCAAACTGCTTGTCCTCATTCTGCATTAAGCTGTGGAGCCAAATACTGAACTTTTGGTAACAGAACTACTGGAGCAAAGCAGCAGATATGTGGATAAGTTACAGATATGCAGTTATCATCACATTACCTAAAAACTGCTCAATGCACCTAAACATACTCACATTTCTATAGTTGGTTTCCATTTCTTTTTCTGGGTTTCTATTTTCCTTTCATTTCTGTCCCAGATAAAGCTTCTCCCTTAACTTCTCAGGTCAATAGAAAAGAAAGATCCATTCCAACAGGTTACTTGGGCCTCACCTTTGAGCTCAGGTTGCAGCCCAAGTATCCTGAGTCATGAGAGTTTCTTGGTCTCCACTGAAATATTTCACTGAATTAGTGTTTCTTTCCTGGGCTCACTGTTTCTGATTGTTTTCTTTTAGTTGCTACCATTTTTTTTAAACTTCACTTTTCAAGTCTTTCTTTTCTGATGAATATATCCCACGGCTTTAAACAGGGCCTCACATCACACTTTGGTTTTCTGTAGTTTTCTGAAAAGCTCCTTTCGTGCCTTTAAAGAAAAACAACCTTATGTCATTTGAAGTTATTCAGGAGTTATGGCATGGTGACCTTTTTGTTGTTGTTGTTGTTGTTGTTTAGGGACAGAGGCAGATTATGAAAAATAATGCCTTATAATTTAATTCGTTAGCCAGGTTCCCTAGAAAAAAGAGCCTAATGCACAGTTTAAGTGCTAAAACCTTATTAAGAGGTACAATCCCAGGATAGCCAGAATGAAGGGAAAGAGAGAGGAGCAGAAAAGGTGGCCTGCTGGACTGACTGCTGTTTCATAAGGGACACAGCTAGTGGCTTGGCTACATGGGATGATTCCAGACAGGTTACACAGGAATATCATGCTTCAGAATCATCCGTTGGAGGCAAGAAAGGAGAGGCACTTTATTTGCTAGCTCCCTTCTATCTTTTATCTCCTGTAGGTCAAGGATTGTCTCACAGGCAGTTAAGCCCTGCACTTCCTGGTTGCATAGCCAGCCTAGGAGAGCTGATCTCACACGCTGTGGTTTGGTGCTTTAGCCAAATCCAGCAGTGGAGTGCAGACTCCCAGAATTAGCCTCAGATGGAGCAAGTGGCTGAGAAGCCTGGGAGAGGTGAGGCCAGTTAAATCAGGTCTCCTAATTTTGAGGTGGGCCTGCCCCACCTGAGGAGATGGGAAATGGCCCGGGTGAGGACAGGGTGGGGATGGGGGACATACTTGCTATGGTGATGCCCAGATGGTTTTAGGAAGCAGAGTCACTTTTGCCTTTAGGGCTCTTTAGGGCAGGAATCAGCAAACATTTTCTTAACAAGCCAGATGGTAAATATTTTAGGCTTTGGGGATTGTGTGCCAAGAGGCAAGATCAAGGCTATCATGTAAATACTTATAGAACTATTTAAAATGCCACCATTTAAAAATGTAAAAATCATTTTTAACAGACAGACCCTTAAAAAGACAGGCTGCTGGCCAAATCTGACCTGAGGGTACAAAGTGCTGATCCCTGCTTTAGAGAACAGGGATCAAATTAGGGTTCAGCTCAACTTCAGATGAGGTCTAGGAGATAGTCCTAGATCCCAACAGAATTGTTTTCTTCTAGGACTTTTGTAGGATATAGGTCTTTGCAAGTAGAGGTCACTTGGGGTTGGCCTGATGGACCAATGTGGCTCCGTCTTTGCTTAAGGGGGGTTTATTTCTTTCAGATTTGGTGGGCATGTATAGTGGTGTGTGGAACTGGCTCACAATGGCTTGCAAATGCTGGTTCTACACATCTCTTCCCAATTCCACATTCAGTGATGTCACCTTGGTGTCTTAAACTTGACCATATTGGGAATATTTACACCACAGAAATTGGCAAGTGCTACAAACCAGGGATGCTTAGAGGACAGCAGGGTGGGAATGAGCAATTGTAAACATTTACAAGCTCATCACTGGGCATTTGCCTTATTCATTAGCTTTTCCTAGGTAATTTTCCAGTGATGGTTACATGTCCTCAGGAAGAAACAGAGAGAGGTGACAGGAGGACCAAATTAGCTGGGCTGGTGGTTTGGCCTTCTGGGGAGAAGGGAAGTGGCTTGAAGGAGCCCAGGCTTGTAAGTCATTTGCCTACTGACACCTGTACTTGGATGTGTCCCAGACACCCAAACTCAGAAGGACAGAACAGCCTCGGTATCTTTCCACTCCCAATAAATGGCACTGGAACAATCGCAGTGTGCTCTCTCCATCTCCTTCTCACCTTCCCTGCCCCCACCCCCCCTCAATCAAACTAACCTCAAGCCCCAGTCAATGTGTCCTGTGAGATCCGTTCATTCCTTCTGTTGTGTTATACTCTCATTCTCCTCCTTCCTACCTCTATCTCCTACCTGGCCTCCTAACTCATCTCCTCTTGCTGGGGAAACTCTCTTCCAGTCCATTCTCCTGGCCAGAAAAATCTTTCTAGAACGCAAATTTGCTCATATCACTTCCTGGCTTTAAGCCCCTCAACTATATACCCTACAGCCTCTAGAATAACGTCTAAACTCGTCACCATGGTTTGCTAGGCCATTGCGATCACCAATACCTGCCTTACCCACTGTGTCTCTGACTCCTGGGCTTTCTCTATCATTCTACATTTTGGTCACACTGAACTTCCACTGCCTGGAGTGGACTGGGCTCCTTCTCACATGCTCTTCTGTCTCCCCAGCCTCAATTTCATCAGGCTAATTCTTACCCAGCCTTCACAGCTTAGCTCATTAGGTCTTACTTGCTTTGAGAACTTGCCTTCACCATTCTGCCGAGGAAGCCTGGTGACTGCGTTAGCACCTTGAGGAAAGGGCTGTCAGGGAATGTACTGTGGTTCCTTCTAGAACTCCATCTGTTGAGCTGACATGATCCTCTATGCTTACAGCTCAACCCTGCTTACTAGAGGCTATTTAGATGTCTCTGTGACTTCGAAAATATATCCCCCAAACTCTTAAAGCAGCACTACCAGAAGGCATCAGAAGACCTTCTGAACTAAGCTAGGGCATCCCAGAGTTTAGACTTCCTGGCAGGTAGATTCAGCTCAGGAGATCCTTGGCATCGACACACTGTCCTCAGACTCTTATATGCAAAGACCACACACATGTGTACAGTTCTTTCTGACATTTTATGGCCTGTGGGAAATGTTTCTGTTCTTCTGTGCATTTGGTTTTAAAACTCCGGGCTTTTATAGAGATTGGTGACGATAAGGATAATAATGTATTTCTGAGCATGGGAAAAATGCATAATACATTTTGGTGTATTACTGTTACAATTCCAGTTCTAAAAATGGGAACATTTGAGACCTTGTCTATTTTAAAGGATCAAGGTTGGATTAGAATGAGAATGACTCAGGTATAGCCAAAGAGCTGTCATGCCAAAGCAACAGTGCAGCACTTCCCGTAATGACGACCAGAGGTGGGAATGGATTAAGGCGGGATTGTGAGACCAGGCTGCCTTCGTCCTCAGGGCCCCTTGCCATCTGCCACCTCACCACACTCACTCTAGTATTTAAACAATTTCCAATTGGGATCCCTTAAAATAAAGCTTAATATATTCACAGCTGGTGGTTTTCCTGCCCTAGTTTATGCTTAGCTTTGGCCTTCATTTAAAAAAAAAACTATTCTGTGATTGCTTTGTGTTGCTTTGGAAGAGTTTCTGGATCAGGGATTTGTGCCTCTTTTGATTGCATTGTGATTGCATTTGCAAGTGATGGAGCAGAGAGAAAATCTGAAGTCTGCTTTTGCCCTGTGTCTCTGGGTACCAGCCCCGGCTGCAAATCAGAATCAGGTGAGCAACTTTGAAAAAGTATAGATTGCTGAGCACTGTCCCTATGAGATAGAAGCCCTGAGCATGGAGCTGGGTATTTAGTTTAAAAATACCACCACGGTGGTTGTGATGTGAAACCAACATTGCTAACCAAGGATACAAGTGATTTACGAAAGGCTTATCAGGAAGCATCAGTGTAGCATCTCTCTCTGGAAGGATCCTTCCTTCTGTTCTGGCAATTGAAGTTTTCATTCTAAGTATTCATAATGTTGCAATATCATCAAGAAAAATTGATCAATAATATTGGTATTCAAAGGGATGATGGAGCAAAGCATTTGAACTGGGATTTTCATTGACACTAGTTTCGAAAGGTGGAAACTAGTGGATTCCTATTGGAAGTCTGTTAAATCCAGTGCCTGAGGGATGTACATTCCTCTCATTTCCTTAAGGAGTGAAAGAACATCAGCTTTGGAATCAGGCTGAGTTGACTTTTAAGTCCTGGCTCTACTAGCTTCTTAGTTGGTACAACCTTAGTTTCCACAACTGTAAAATGGAAATAAAAATATTTTTCCTGCAGGATTATGGTACTTTTCAGAGCTGTAAATCATGCCTGGCACACACAATTGCCAATAAATGATGGGTGTTCTCCTCTTGGGTATAATGAAGAGCCTAGATTGTCTGCATACTCCTGAACATGGTAGGGCTGTTCATTCTTTTGGGGGACCTGCTCATCAAGTGTTGGATAGGGTTCTCGCCTCTGCTGGGTTCTGTTTCAAGACATCAACTGTTTTTTTTCCGGGTCCAATTTTCCTATTTGATATTTTCCCAAAGCATTTAAGGATGGAAACAAACAGTTTTATCCTTCTGGGCAGCAACCTCTTCTGGCGTCTTCTCAAACTCAAAACCGGACAGTGGGGGTACAATACCTCAGTTTAACCAAAGCAAGCTCTGGAGCAAGGCTGTACCCCTTCCCCCTCTCTCTATAAATAAAGACAATTGTAGATTTCTGGTCCAGCCAGGCACCACTTCCCATCTTCTCTGATCTTAGCAAAATCCTTTCCTATTAATATTTCCCCTCTCAGCTTCATAAGGGAAAACCAACCATTCTCGCTTCTTGCCTTCCCTGAGCTCAGTAGCTTATTTTCATTGCTCTTCTGAACCTTGGGGCTTTCTCTGCCACAGATGCTTCTGAACAAAGCTCTTCCTTTGCAAAAACTCTCATAGGAGAGGTGGTACACACCTCTGCAACCGAGTGAATTATAGACTGAGCAACTTGATTAGACTCGTTCTCTTTTCTTTGACAAGGCAAATCCCCGACTGAGGAAGAGGGGAGGAGTCTGCATTGATTAACATGTTCCCAATCCTGAATGAATTTACATTCATGAATTATAATGTTGAACCATTTCTCTGGATTTTATTCAAAAAAGCTGCTACCTGGTATTATTCAAATACCCCTCCGCCTCGACAGTGAAGCATGTATTCGTTCAAGCAGAGCAGTTGTGACAATGTTGCAGGACAGATGGAAATTTTAGATGACAGAGGAGTTTACCAGATGGAGAAGGGTAGGAGGCGAGTGGGTGGGTGTCTGGGTAGAAAACCTTTCCATGAGAACACTTTGGATAGAATTTTAAAAGTGTGGGTAAAATGCACAAAGAAGAAGGAAAAGGCAGAAATTGGTAGGGCAGGATTGACCGGGGGCCTTGAATGAATGGGTTCCTGACCACTGGTTTGGACTGAGACAAAGAACAGAGCTGTGAGTCATATTAGGAAAGGGAAGTGCATTCAACCTGAGACTCTTTGGCCAGATCGAGATAGGACAAAATGAATGAGGTGGTTTAAGATGAGGAAGTACCCCCAAATCTATGGAATGGTACTTGTCTCTTCCCATCCACAAAAATGCATGTGACATGTTGCAGTGAATTTCTAAAGGAAGGGAAGAGATAGTGAGAGGGGAACACAGGGGGACAGAGAGAGAGACAGAGAGATTAAGGAAGAGATGGGAGACAGAGACAGAGATAAAGACAGGTAGAGAGATATCAACAGAGAGACAGAGAGATTCATGGATATAATATCTCATCGAACTACTAAAAATAATGAAATCCAGAATTTGGGAAAATTTAGAGAAGGAACAGAAAGAGATACCAACTGCATATCCAGATAACGTATCTGTATCTATCCATAGTATACACAGTTTATAGTACAACACCCAGGAAATCTATCTTCTCTGTAATTAATGCTATAGGAATAGTAGAGCCATCAGGGATAAATACATGAGTGACAGCCAAAACACAGTAGAAAAATGATGACTTATGGGGAGGTAAGACATACCCAGCTTCCATCTCAGCTGTGTTGGAACTTCAATTTTCCCTACCTGCCAAACAGAGGTGATGGGAGAATGAGATAAGAGAAGACTTAAGTTGGCACCTAAGAGGTGTCTCAATCAGTGTGCAAAGACACACTGGTGTCCCTCAGGCTCTTCTCAGGGATGTCCCCTGTGTACTGTGACTCTAATGGGCAAAAGATATTTGTCGGATTTTCAAATCCAGTTCAACATTTAGGCTAATGGGGCAACAATTTGCCATGAGCAAGCTCTTGCAAAAATAAAAAAACAAAAAAACCCCACAAAACACACAAATCCATGTGTTTACTGGAACATGTGAGAACTTTGCCTCCTGAGCTGTCAGGACTGTAAACAGTTCTTCTCGATCTGACTCGAGTTGGAAGTGGTGGAGGTGAGACTAGAGTAAATAGTGTGAAAACCAAGGATGTTTTTAAAGACAATGTGACAACTTGTCAGGCAGCAATGGTTGACAACTTGCTTTGTGTTGGTTTGTATCTGTTAATATCATCAACTATTGCATCAAAAGGTTTGACCACAAAAATGTAGGAGCTCTCCGTGAAGGTAGCCCTATGACTTCTTGAGGTTCCTACCAGTTCTCATAGATCAAAAACCTCTTGGGGTGCTTCATCCTGCTTTGATTTCATTATGACCTCTCCTGACACACGATGGATATTCTGGCCTTGAATTACTGCTAAACTTTGCTATTTCACTATAGAGCTAGCATTCAGCATTTATTGCCCAATGTCCAGATATTTTCATGAGTGTTAATCTAGAGGGCATGTTTTCCCATCTTACGTACTTTTCATTTGGGTTTGCTTGTGTGGCAGGCAGAATAATGGCCCTCCAAAGATGTCTATGTCCTAATCCCCTGAATCCATGAATGGATTACATGGCAAAGGGGAATTAAAGTTGCAAGTCAGCTAACCTTAAAATAGAGAGATTATTCTGGATTACCTGGGTAGGCCCTATGTCAACACAAGTGTCCTTAAAAGAGGAAGGAAGAAGGGTAGGTAAGAGTGATTTGATGTGAGAAGGACCCAACCTGCCTTGCTGGCTTTGAAGATGGAGGAAGGTGCCATGAGCCAAGGTGTGTGGGCAGCTTCTAGAAGCTGGAAAAGGCAAGGACACCAGTTCTTCTCCAGAGCCTCCAGAAGGAACATAGTTCTACTGATACCTTGATTTTGGCCCCGGGAGATCCACTTGAGAATTCTGACCTCCAGAATGGCAAGAGCATAAATTATGTTGTTTAAACCACTAATTTGTTACAGCAGCCATAGGAAACGAATACAATTTGCATCTCCCACAATGGTAGTTGGGCCAATACTACAGCATAAGGTAGAAGCCATGAGCCCAGATATGAGCCCCTGGTGGTCACAGAGGTCCTGGCTGGTGGCTTCTTGCAGGGACTCTCACAGAAGAGGGGTGAGAGGGAGGGGAGAAGATCATGCCACTGAGGAACTCCGCCTGGAGAAGCGTTATCTACATCCCCTAGAACCTTCCTCATCCTCGCATGGTATCCGCACACTCTCCTCACTTGTCACAGGCTTACTTCCTGTTTGGGTCCTGTATTTATCAGAAGTGTCTCTTCTCTTCTGAGAACACGTCCACTTGACCATGCAGAGAGAAGCGGTTCAGGAAGCACGTACCAAGGTTTCATTCTGAAAATCTTCATGTGAGGGCTGAGGGTGCAAACCTCAAAGACCCCCAAGTTTAGTGACGGTTTAGAGAACTAGCAAGTGTGAAATGTCCCAGTGGTATGCTTGGTTTTCAGAAACTAGTGTTTAAAATATCTACTCTAGCCATCACTGTAAAAGATAGAAGAGGAAGTAATTTTGAAAATCCTTTTGGCTAAAAGCCTACTGTTTCACCATAATTTTCCTCCAAGGACTTACCTTCCTGGAAGGGTCCCTCTTTAGCACCTTGTATCTGGGGCTCTGTTCAGGTTTCTTTGCAATGTTGGATCCCTGCCTTAGGGTTGCTGAAGTGTAATGAATTGAATGTTGCAGTTGTTTGTGGTAGGTTTTGAACTCCACCGGGGAGAGAGCTCCACAGTTAATGGTCCTTGAAGGCCCATTGCCAAGCATGAAAGTGGGATCTCAGCTTATCTAATAGAAATGGCATAGCCTCGTCATGGGACTTCAGCCAGTGCCTAGCTATCTTTGGATGGAACACAGGCAGCGCAGAGATGCTCTCCTGGGAGAAATAGCCTTGTGGGACACTGCAGGGTGCTTAGCTTACAGTGAGTTGTGGATAAATGCTAGATTTCAGTGAAAATTGAATTTGAAATAAAGTTTACATGTAAAATAGAAGCCTAAAGTATAGATCTTGGAGTATAAGAGGAGAGAGAGTATTATTAATACACAAGTAATTATATTACAATGGGATCAATGATAAATACAAATTGTTCCCCTCTTTCTCTTTCTCTCTGCCTTCCAATTACCTTTCCTCTCTCCCTCTTTCTCTCTTTTCCCCCATTTTTCTTCTTTCTGCACAGACCAAACGCTGTTTGAAGACAGATGATGTGTTTTACTTCCTTTTTTCCCCTCTCAGGGCCTTGCTTTATAGGGGCTCGGTCTAGCTTTATTCTTTTACTCTCAGCTACTTGTCTTTTTAGAGAGTATTTTATGTTTTCTGCTTCAGGTTGGGGGTGGGTGACTACTTGGGATTTCTGAAGGGCTCCTGAACACAATGCAATAAGTCTTTCACTGAGAAACACCACGTAGAGGGCAAGATTTAAGGGCCAGGCCTCGGGGATCTCCTGCGATTAGAATGCCTAAGCCTATTTGGAAAGCCCGTGGGAGGACTTCTCCAGGCACGGAGGAGAAGAATGTTGAAGCTAACAAGAAAGCCCTTTTCTGCTGTGTTATATGTCATTAAAAAAAAAAAAAAAAAAGACACAACTGAAAAGAAAGGCTTGGAACTTAAGAGATATTCTGTTCCCAAGTGGAAGGCGTGTTTTTTTCTTACTGCTGTAAGCAGTGGCAGGCGTCCCCAGGCCGGCAGCAAACATCCGGGTGTTTGGTATTAGGCAGGATGTTAGTATGCCAGCTTCATGGAGGAAAGGAACAATGGCTTGTTTAATTTGCTTTTTATAGCAAAGCCCATTTGGGAAGAATGAAGACAGGAGGATCTTAGAAGAGCTTCCTTTCCCTGAGGGTTGGCCCATCTGCTCCGTAGAGAGTGTGCTGATTCAGGAAGCCGAGCCAGCCAGGCCCTGCCACAGCCCTGCGCGGCGCCTTTGCCAGGAGGCTGATCCACGCGGCCATCGGACACATGGCCAGCCGGGGTGCAGGGGGCTTTGTTAGGGCTCCTTTCTAATGGTAGGACAACTGACTTCTGTCTGGGGATTACTGAGACATATGTTCCGTGACCACCATAAGTATCCTTTCTCTAACAAAGCCTCTTTTAGGAGTTGGGGGAATAAAAAATAACAACTCACCCTTGCAAGAGATTAAACATTTAAGAAAAAGTAATCAAAATATTCCGAAGTATCTCTGTGCCTTTTAAAGCAGAAAACAAGGAACAAAATATAAACATTCATGAATACTTTGGGTCCTTAATACTAAGACCAATTTTTATAAACACGATGAATTACCATAGCTATTATTTTATTTTGGTATTATAAATACTGTATTGAAACTTTTAGAGCTATACCAACCAGCCATAAACTGCTTTTTGAATGGTGAATTTAGTTTTCATTATCTTTCTCTTTCTTGCTGATTTGACATCTTTTTTTGGAATCAGTCTGGAAGTATTTTTGCTTTTTTTTTTGCCTCCCCTCACCTCCTTTCTACCAAAACTAATAAATTACTTTGTTATAGTCATATGCAAGGCAGGAATAAACAAGCTCTAGAAATAACCTAATGACTTTCCTATGAACTTAAGTGATAGCTCTTTAGGCTGTTCCCAGACCTGTTTTTATTTTTCTTTTCACGTCAAGATTCTTGCCTGTGTCGCTGAGAATACCGCAGCAATGACCTCCAGATAAGGAAGGCATTTAAAACAGTGAGAGGGTGAGCTAGGGGGTCTCTCCTGAATAGCTCTGATTAGGTTGCAGGTTTGAGGAATGGGCATGATCTGGCTGAGAGAAGGACCTCTCTGTTGGGAGCTCAGTCCCCAAACTTGGTGACATTTGCCACACTGGATGCTGGTGTTGTCTTTGTGCATGGGCCTTCCCTCCTCAAGGCTGAGATAAAATCAACGGAGGTGACCTCTCTTTTCCTCATATTTTCACTTAGATGCAATGCACATACCCAGGTGAGTCCCTCTGCAAGATAACGATCCTTTCGGTACCTTCGATGACATCATTTGGGGATTTGTTGAGTGAATATCAACCACCCCAACTGCTGTTGATAAAGAAGAGATAACAGAGTAAAAATATTTGTCATATGAGTCTCACTATTTTTCTTAGTCATACGTGTTCTGATGTGGTGGTGGGAGGAAGGAAGACTCTTATGACTGCTCTAGACATCAGAGATGGAAAATTCTTAGGTCATTCTGTGTGCTTTTTGAGACTTAAGATAGGATTATGGCTTTCTGCTCATCTCCTGGGCTGAGTTCATCTCCGCATGCTTCCTTCTCAGGAGACACTAAGTCATAAATGAAGATCTCAGTGTTGAAGAGATGTTTTCAAAGAACCATGCCCGGTGCTACCATTCCTATTTCATGTGGCTATATCTCTTCAGTGGGCAAGTCCTGCCCAGGCTGTCAGACATCGATGTTGGTTCTGACTCTCCACAGAACCCAGAGCTTGAAAGTATTCTTGTGCCTCAATCTTCCTTCTTTCCCAGCTCTGTCCAATAGAAATAGAAAGTGAGTTGTGTATATAATTTTAAATGTTCCAGGAGTCACATTAAAAAAGTAAAAAGAATGAGTCAGGCCCACAAAGACAAATACTATATGATCTCACTTATATGTGGAATCTACAACAGTTGAACTCATAGGAGCAAAGAGTAGAACAGTGGTTATTAGGGGTCAGGGCATGGGGGAACTGGGGAAATGTTGTTACAAACTTTAAATTATAAGATGAACAAGTTCTGGGGATCTCATATACAGTATGGGTGGTGATGGATATGTAAAAAACAAAAAAACGGTAAAAAGAAATGAGTGAGATTAATTTGAGTCTGTATTATCAAACCCAGTATATCCAAAATATTATCATTTCAAGGTATAATCCATATAAAAACATTATTAATGACATATTTTACTTTCTTATTTTTTATACCAAGTCTTTGACATTTGTTGTATATTTTACACTTATAGTACATCTTAATTCAGACTAGCCACATCTCAAGGGCTCAATAGCCACTGGTGGACAGAGCAGTTCTATATAATAGACATGTCTTTGCTTTTTGAAGAGTATTGTGTGGTGTTTTGGAGTTGAGTGAATATCTGCTTTAAACCATTTGATGGAGAGCCTATGAATGCCAAAGGAGACCACTGAGGCAAGGACAAGAATAGCTCAGGGAAGTCAGATATAGAAAGGTGGATCCCCTAGAACAGTGGTCCCCAACCTTTTTGGCACCAGGGACTTGTTACATGAAAGACAATTTTTCTATGGACCTGGGGTTAGGAGGATGGTTTTGGGATGATCCAAGCACATTGCATTTATTGTGCACTTTATTTCTATTATTATAAAATTGTAATATATAATGAAATAATTACACAACTCACCATAATGCAGAATCTAATGCTGCCACTGATTTGATAGGAGGCGGAGCTCAGGCGGTAAATACAGATGAAGCTTTGCTCACCTGCATGGTGCTCACCTCCTGCTGTGTCGCCTGGTTCCTAACAGGCCACTGACCAGTATGGGTCCTTGGCCGGGGCATTGGGGACCGCAGCTCTAGAATCAGCAAAACAAGCATACAAGGGGTGAAAAAAACCATGCTGAATGTGTCCTATGTACAATCTATTCTACCTTGAGAGATATTTTACCTATGAGTCCAAGTAGCTCCCTAGATGTTATTAAGAAAGTGTTAAAAGGTGTCATGGTGATTGAGTTGGTATCTAGAGATTGAATCATGTTAAGAAAGATGTTGAAATGAAGGAAGGGCTTGTTGCAATGACAAGTGCTAACAGGAAGGTGGTGGCTTGAAGGAGAGTTGACAAATCTATCATTATCTTTCCAGTCTTATCCGAGGCAGAGGGCGTTCTTGCCAGGCAGCGCGTGCGTTCCAGCCTGCTTGGCAGGCAGACTCCCGCAGCAAAGACCAGCCCAGCGGGCAGTCTCAGCATGGCAACGGTCTCTGTCAGGCCGATCCCACACCCTCTGCTCAGCTTGTGTAGAACAGGAGCTAACCCTTGTTAAATACCTACTACGTACCAGGTTCTTCAATGACTCTTCGGTAAAACAGATTGTATTAGTTTGCTAAGGCAGCTGCACCAAAGCACCAGAGATTGGGTGGTTTAAGCAATAGAAATTTATCTTCCTACAGTTCTGGAAGCTGTGCCCCTGGTGTCTCTTCTTTTTCTTGTAAGGACATCAATCATATTGGATTAGGGTGCCACCCTAATGGCTTCGTTTAACTTAATCACCTTTTTAAGGACTTTATTTACAAATACGGTTACAATCTGAAGTACTAGGGATTGGGATGTCAACATGGGAATTTTGGGGTGACACAATTCAGCCCAGGACACAGGCACTTCCTGTCTAACAGGTGAGGAAACTGAGGCCCAGTGAGGATAAATGACTTGCTTGGGGTCCTGAAGCTAGTCAAGACTAGAATCTGGATCTCAAATCAGTGTTCTCTATGCCAGGGTTCCCCAACCTATATAGAGTTGTATAATTATCTCGTTATATATTACAATGTAATAACAATAGAAATAAAGTGCACAAAAAATGTAACGCGCTCGAATCATCCCAAAACCACCCCTCCACCCACCCAATTGATGGCAAAATTGTCTTCCTATGAAAACAGTCCCTGGTGCCAAAAAGGTTGGGGACCACTGCTCTATGCCATGACCACTTTGTCTCTCGAGGCCAAATGATGTCTCTAGCTAGTCCTGTCTCATACATTGGGGAAACTCAGGCTTTGTCATCTCCTGCAGGATTGCCCGGGAGCTTCCTGGGGAGTGGTGGGGGCACGAGGGTGTTTATAGGCATGATGCAGGGGGAGCAGCCTGGGGATTGGAGTCTGGAATCTGGGTGCAAGTCTTGGCTCTGTCATATACTAACCCTGTCGCCATGGTCAAAACCTGCCCAACCTGAGCTTCTATTGACTAATATTTATTAAGCACCAGTACTTGGCACTGAGCATATATCATCTCATCCCATGTTCACAGGCAGCCTATGAAGTGGACACTGTTACTATATCTACTTTAGAGTTGAGGAAAACAGGCTCAGAGAGGTTCAGTGACCTATCCAAGGTCACGCAACCAATAAGGCCTAGAATCAAGGCTCAAACCCGGGTCTGTGGATTCCAAAACCTGCACAGTTAACGATTACAGACTCAGGAATGGGGCCCAGGGATACAAACACCTGCTTTTATAAGAAAGGAAAAATGTGGGTTTTAATGTAGGATTTCAAGGGTTGACTAATTTAAGTTTCTTAAACAATACTAAGCAGCCCAGATAAAACATACATATAAAACACATCAGGGAGCCTTGGGTTCACACCGCATTGCCTCTTACCTGTAAGCTGGGAAGATTGTTCTAGATAAGCCTGGAGTTCCTTGCCTGTCCTGCTAGTTTATGGATGTCTGATGCCATTTTGAACTTAGGAGACAGATTGTGATGGGTGCAGTGGGACCGTGCAGGCTTGGGGACTCGAGTGGATTTGAATCTGCACCTTGACCCTCAGTAGCAACGCACAGAGGCAAGTCATTTAACCTTTCCTAACCACAGTTTCTGGAAACGGGGGGTTGTAAAATACTTTGCATGTTGATGTGAACATCAGGATAATGTTTGGAAAGTGCCTGGTGGCACCTTGATACTTGATGAGAAACGGTCAGTGCTCAACAAGACTGTGTCCCTCTCCATGGGACCGTGTGTCTCTGAGTAGAAGACACTTTCGAGGGGATGTAGACAGGGCTCCCACCTGACTGTTCTTCCTACACACCCAACGGTCTGACATGTTAACTTTAGTTTTGGAATTTTCAAGTCTTCCTTTTAAAAAAAAACCTGCCAACCCTTGTTGGGAGGGATTGGTTGATGCCTTGGCAGGAATTAGTTGGTATTTATTCACCCGATAAGCATTTAGTGAGTTCCTAACATGGTGAAAGAGAAGTGATCCTTAAACTTATGAAATAGATTTTGCTTCTAAGCAAATTATATTTAATATTTGCTTGTAATAAAGGTCCTGAGTTGCCACTGAGATCCCAATGTAGTCAGAGTGTGGCGGGCGCAGGAATCTGTATTTCCACAGTCTCTGGGGATGCTGGTGCAGGTGGTCTGCAGACTCTACTGAGAGGGCCAACTGCTCACCTTCCCACCTGGAGGGACCTCCTGGGCTTAGCTGTCCCCTCACTGGTGCGGCCGTCCCCGCAGGGCGACCGCATCCCAGCAAGGTAGCCCTCCAGTTAGGCCTGGCCCGTGAGGACGTGGGAGGGAGAGCCTGTCTTAACCAGCTCAAATTCCTTACAATGGAACCAGCCAGTTCCTTCTTAGTAACTTTAAGGAATTTTCGAGGTGTGTTTTAGTGTCCTGAAGCAAGCAACGACTGCCAACATCAGAACCTGGTGTGGAAGGTCCTCCAGGCCCCAGCCATGAAGGCTGCCCCGCGTGGCTTCCTTTCCCACTGGAGTCCTTGGGCACGTGGGCTGGGTTTTGCCCTAATGAAGCCACTAGCCTACGTGTGGCTGTGGCAGGCCCAGCACCATCAGTCATTTCTCGACTTGCCACCCACGCGCCTTAGTGTGGCGGATGTGTGGGGATCCTCTTCCCTTGGCTGCGTAAAGTTGCTCAGAGACTGAAAAGAGAGAGGATGTGGTGTGCGGCTGAGGCCTGTGCCCAGGGCCTGTCACCTGCAGGTTCAGGGAAGTGCTGTGTACTGGCGCTGGTGGACCCGACCCAGCTGGGTTCTGGGCTGTGACATTTGCAGCCAACAGCATCTGGAGGAGACAGGGAGGGTCCAAAGAAACCACGTGGTGTTCTCTGGAGGCTGAGCTGAGGTGAGTGGGCGGAAGCAGGTCTCTCTCCCTCCCTTCAGCCTGAAACACTCACTTCCAATACCACAAGATTTTTTTAGAGATTAGATACATTTTCATCCTCCTCCCCCAACCCCACCCCCAGGCCAGAGGAAGTGCTGGAGGAAGTAACGTGTTGAAAGAATGCAGGGGTGGGGGTGCTTGGGTTGGGAAGAGGGACTCTTCCTCAAAGCTTTGCTTGTGGCCAGAAACCCCAATAACCTTTAAGCTATAACCCTTCCAGGGGCGGGGAACCTGCCACTTTAGGGTTACTCGTGGCCTTCCAGGTCTTTAAGTGGGGCCTTTTGACTGAATCGAAATTTTACAGAACAAATCCTTTTATTAAAAGGGATGTAACAGAGAAAGATGAAGCTTTTCTTGCCTCCTTTGGTGCTTAAAAAAGAACGATCTTGAAATCAGAAAACCACAGATTCTCCACCCCTGCCAGGGTCTCTCTAATTCTGAGTTTTAAACGAATCAACTGCAGTTCATCCAACAATGCAGCTCTATCTCCATGGGGACAATCACAGGGCAGCTGCTCCTTCTGCTGACAACACCGGGACAATCCGCCCAGCAGCTCACAGGGTGTTGACGGGAAGCCCTGGGTGTTGGTCGCTGTCAGGGGAGAGATGAGGTCCTTGGCCGGGGACTTTCATTTTTGCCTCGGGAGTGTGGGTGAGCTAGTCTTTGATGCCTTCATTGGTTCTGCATTCTTTTCTCCCCTTCATGAATCCAGTGCAATGATACGTATTTAAGAGTTAGCCAAACCTCGAATTAGACTGTCCATAGCATGGAGCCAGTGCAAAGAAAGCAATTAAATTATTGGCAGGAAGCAACAGGGCGTCGGGATGGATGCATGGAGAAGCCGCTGGAAAAAGTGGAAGGAAACCACTTGGGAAGATATTGGTACCTGTGCCAAGAAACGTCAAGTATATGTCCCAACCGTTTCTCATCAAACTTGAAAATACCATTCAAGTATGTGCATTTTGTCAGACGTCAGCAGAGTTCCCCAGGCACCTTGGTCTGTCTGAATGCTCTACCTCTGTTTAGCTTGGGTCACAGGGTGCCAAGAACTACTTTTTACTCCACTGGGGACCTCCTCATGCCAGGTGCATCTGGAATTTTAGTAGGACTTAAGCGTAGCGTGTTTGTGGAGTACTAAGCCTTCTGCCATCCTGCGTCTCCACCGCAGCTCTCTTCCCTGATCTCCACCCTGGATTGGTCCCCAGCTGCCCTCAATTCTCTCCCCACTACAATGCAGACAAGGTGTCCCCTTCCTCTGAGGCCTTGCCGCACAGGCCAACATCCCAGAGGTGCCAGCCTCTGCCCCCAACTGGCTTCATAAGCCCACCAAGCCCTTGGCAAAATAAAGGCCAAGGAACACCACCCAGTGTTAGAGCGCACTGGGAAGCAGAAACGTGTCCCTGCCATGTATGTCATCTGTGGATCCCCAAGTTTTCTCTGTCCACTGAAACAGTTTGAGCCCCCACTCCTGTGACCCTGCAGCAAACCCAGTCCTCCTCACTCCCTGTGTTTTTAGACTCCCTGAGGGAGTGCTGAGAGGTGCCAGTAACCCATTGTCTCGCTCCCAAAGCCCACTGCTCAGGTCCTCTTGCAGGGTGACTAACTCTGGCCACTTTGCAGTTGCCAGCATGTGCTTCAGAAATTCCTTCCACTCGGCCTCTCTGCAGCGGGGTGGATCCAGGAGTCTCCTTCCCCGTTCCCCAGAGAACAGCAAACACACACGCGGACCACCTCGTGCCTTCACCCTGGCCTGCTCCCCTCTTGGCCTGGAGCTCACCTGTCCCTTGTCCCTTGCTCCTCCCTGTCTCACGGCTCCAGCCAGAGGGAGCAAAAATGCCATAATGCCATAAATAATCTCTGCAAAGGCCCCCTATCTAAAATGAAGATGGATTTTCATCTAAGTCTGAAGCAGCTGCATCTAGAATATTCCACTGGCTTTTCGAAGAACAAGCCTTGCCGGGAAAAAGGAAGATTCTCCCCATCCAGCCTCTTCCCTACAATACAGCAGCAACCACAGCTTTTCCCCCCTAAAATTTGATTTTTAAAAGTTTCAGACATACAGAAAATTGATAGTAATGCAATGAGTGAATGCCCACGTACCCTGTACCTAGACTAAACAATTGCTAACATTTTGCTAGATTTGCTTTAACTCCATCAATTAGCTGTGTGTGTGTGTGTGTGTGTGTGTGTTTGCCTGGATCATCTAAAAGTAAGTTGCAGACATCATGATACCTTATCCCTAAATACTTTAGCTTGCACCTCCTAAGAATAAGGACATTTTACAAACTACCATACCGTTAACACCTAAGCAAATGAGCAGCATTTCCATAAAACACAATAGTTCTTCAAATAGCACTTTCATTGTTTTTCCTGATACCCTTCCCTCACACTTGAGACTGCGTAGGAGTAAGCTCCCTGTCCAGATTGGGGACCCAGTTTGCTGAGAGTTAAATGTAAGATTAACTCTCTTGATCGGAGCAGAGAGATGCAGTTATCTTAAAAGGTATAAAGGCTGCCAGATCTTTAACATATGACTGTGTCCAGATTGAATGCATTAACATATCTAAAGAAAAACCTGTGTCAGTCAGGAAGAAACAGAGTGGGGGACCCCCCCAAAATACCCCGAACCCCAGGGGCAGATATTTCAAGACCCATTGTGCACAGCTAGTACCGCCTGCTCCCCAGGACTGAAGCAGGCAGCTAGTTCTTTCAGCTTTCCTTGGGATAAAACAAAATACATGTTTTTCAAAGGAAACCTGAAAACATCTATATATGTCAGGATGTTCTGAGTGGGTGCTCAGTGTTTCTGATTCCTGGGAGGTAGGACAGGCACCAAACGGATAGTCCAACTTGCCAGAAATGCTCTCCCTGCAGCTCAAAAAGTAGAAATAAAAGTTTGTTTTCAGGGCAAACTCTGGATCTGCTGTTCTCTCTCAGCCACAGAGATGTCAGAAAAGTGCATCGTTGGGGGCGGGAGGGTGTGTGTGGATACTGATGAGATGTCCAGATACAAATATTTCGGACAGGGCCCCTAAGTATTCTGAGTAACGGCATGCAACGCTGCTCAGGGTGGGAGCTGGGTACAGTCTGTTTCTGCAAAATGCCTTTCTCCTAACATAAGGAGATCTGGCAGTTTCCCCAAGAGGTTTGGAAGGCAGCCCTGTGTTCTAAGGATCAATCTGCAGTCCTCCGGGTTTCTCCCTGGATATGTTGCGATGGCCGTGGGCAATCCCTGCATCGTAGACCTGGTGGCCGTTTCAATCTGGGATTTGTTGTTTTACTTTTGATTGTGCCTAATAAGGAATCACTCAGACCTACCCCCTTTCCAGAAGAAAGCCTACCTGGCCTTTATTTACTGACTCTATCATGCGTTGGCCCAGACAGGGGAAGGGAGATTCCTCACCAGAAGGCATGTTCCGCTTTCCTAACTGCACGGTGCCACCAAGCGAGAGCAGCTGGAGCGGGAGAGGAGGAGGGGTTGAGGGTTCTGGGTTTGTCTTGTGGTCTGGAAGAGGCAGCATGTCCTTCAGTGGGTCCAGCAGGTGAGACGAGGCAGGGACCTCTTTTAGGGGCCTGCTGGGCTCCCTTGAACTTGGAAATAAAGGAAAAATCTTGAGTCCTTTTAAGGGAAATTCTATACCTAGCTAGCCTTGACAAGTGAACGGGCAGGAAAACTGAATGAGCAGGAAGATTGTTAACAATGGTCCTCCAGGCAAGTCAGAGGTGTTTTGGTTCCCTGTGGAAACTCAAAGATGACATTTTGACATTTGTTCTGAAGTTGTTTTTCAGGGACCTCCACTGGGTGGAGAATACACATAAAGGGGAACTGTGGACTTGAACTCTGATCTTCTCTTCATTCTGAATTTCTCCCTGAGGGGCCTGGAGAGAGTCACCCCAACTTCAACATCCTCTTGGGCCAACAAAGAATCTCTGAACCCACCTACGCTCCTCCCAACCCCCACTACAAGACATCCCGCCTTTTTGGGCCAGGCCAATGGGTAACCTCCATGTATTGATTTACAATTTGCCTACCTTTAAATACCCTGGTTTGTAAGGCATTAAGGAATTTGGGTCTTAAGCATTAGCTGCCCGTTTGCCTTGCATGGCGCCATGCAGTAAAAATGCCACTTTCTCCAGGGGCGGCTCTCGGCTGCAGTGTCCGGCTTCGCTGCGCCAGGTGAGTGGACGCCAGCGTGGCTCAGTCACACAGGGCAGCAGCCCGTGGCACCACAGAACACGCGTGCTGTGTCCCGCTACCTGCAGGAGGAGCTTTTAGGGTCTGTGGAGACCTGGGGGAAGCTGGGTCCTCTCAGTGGCCACCAAAGTTGCTGGCTGTTTGACCTTTTATTCACTCCGACCAATCACATGAACCCACAGTTCAAACCAACACTAAATCAGCAGAGGAAGACTAACCACGTGTTTAGGGTTAGGAAGGAGTTGACCCCTAAAGGAAGCCTCGACACCCAGTGAATACAAGCTGTGAGGTGCAGCTCAGAAAGATCTTTCTAGGATATTTGCCAGCTGCAAGGCATCGTCCAAACATGGGTTTTATTTCCAAAAAAACAAAGCAAGGGGGACACCATGGAGTAAGTTCTCATCCACGAGTGTCCCTGCGTTTTGTTGAGGACTGTATTAGACCTGACTGGGCCCATTTGGTGCTCGGACGTGAAGGCCCTGTGGAATTCCTATTAAACATGAAATTTGACCCCTTAAGTACTATTTAATCTCGTAAGTACTGTCCATGTAAGAGTGGCTTTTACCTACTGGACTTCAAGTCTTCCAGTCTCATCTGAAAGGCCCTCTCAGCAACATGAGAAGGGTGAGCTGGATCTCATGGCCCAACTCCCTCAAATATGGGATTCTCCCTAATTCCCTTCATTCAGATTCCATAGTGGAAAAGCGGCTGTTTTGGTTTCCCAAGGCTGTCCATAAAACAATAGATATTTATTCGGCTCTAGGAAAATAACGCATTGATTATATGTGGACCAGGGCTTTCCATTTCCAGAGAGAGCAATTTCTCACTGTAGGCTAATAAATTGGCTTTCTGGTTTGATTTACCAGTCCCATGGTCCGTCACTTAGAGTCTGGCTAGGAGAAGAGCAGCCACAATCTCTGTGTCCACAAAGCCAAGTTTCTGAACTTCTGAGGCTGAGAAGCAGACTTAATGCTAAATTATTAATACCAAGATAATGACTGTCAACCTATGGAGCTCAAGGCAGTTGAACTATTTGGGTATTCCCAGGTGAACAGCCCAATCCCACACTGCCATGTGGTCAAATATGATGCTATTTGTCTTATTTTGAATTTTAAATATATTATGTAATATACATTATATTTCTATTTGATATATAAGATATAACATAATACATTCAAAATACAAAATAAGAAAAATATATACATAAAGCAATAAATATATTTTATATAAATACATTATATAAAGAAATTATATAAAGACAATAATATAAGTTGTAATACTGAGTTTCTAATACATGGGTTCTACATAGTAATAAGCATCCCAAAGAGAGCTTGGTCCTTTGGTAAAACTCCCAACCACAGACAAAATTAGGAGTTAATTAAAACCAAGAATATTTCAGATCTTGTCTCAGGTTCAAACTTAACAAGAAAAGAGAAGAGTATTAAAGAAAATTGGTAAGATTGTTGGCATAGTGGATGAACCCAAAACACCATCAAAAGATCCTCAATCATGGCAATGCCTTGACTCTCAGAAGTACTGAGATCAAGTTTTAGCAGATTCACTCCAAAGGACAGTAGTGTTTTCTTCTCTAAATGTAAACCAATCAACTATTGAGGAGATGACAGGCAATGGATCTGGTACCTTCATGGGAAGTAAACAGAAACACATGTACCTTTTTCATTTGAGGCAGAAGAAACTGTGACGGGGACATTCTTTGTATTAAGGTGAGAATTCAATGAAAAATGAATGATTGATGGTGCCGTTTCAAGAGGAGGGCTGGATGCAGAAACCAGGTGGGAGTTGTGGGGGTGAGTTATTTAATTAGTGAGAGTCCAGAAGGTGGGTAGATTGCTGAGCAGAGCTGAAAGGAAAGGCAGGGTTTAGCAGACAAGGAAAAAGTCTTATAGGACCACTCCTCTGACTTGGTCATGCCCAGGAGAATCATGGGACAGTTTGTTCAAACACAGATTCTCTCCCTGTCTCTCTAGATTTGTATTCAGTGGGTCTAGAGAGGAGGCCCGTATATTTGCATTGCTATCAAGGTGATACAAATGCTGGTGGTCTGCTATCCAGCTTTAAGGAGCACTGTACTTTAGAAAACACTTAAAAGCTGGCAGTCACTACTGAAGTTGATTTACCAAGGAATAGCAAGTCTTTGGAAAAGAGAAGCTTGGGAAGGAGGTGTTAGGTTATGGATCAGTAAGGACGCTACTGCTGCCAACAAGAGACATCCGCGATTTCAGATGCTACTTCCTCCCTAAAGCCTTCCTTAACTTCTCTAGGTGGCCTGGGCTGCTTCTCCTGGGTTCCTTGAATACACATCTCCATTGTGGCAATTATCTTAGGGTATCGTAAATTGTGTGTGTGTGCGTGTGTGTGTGTGTGTGTGTGTGTCCTCACCAGAGCATAAGCTCCTTGAGTCAGTCATTGTTATACCCCTACTGCTTAGCACAGACCCACGCACAGTAAACACTCAACAAAGGTTTGCTGGGTACATTAATCCTTGAAGAATTTGAGCAAATTGGAGACAGGTGAAGAAGGCAATTCCGGCAGATAAAACAGAGCAAGAGTGAGTCTAGAAGAAGGCGTAAGACATATGCTAGAGAAAGAAGGCAGCTCGGCACGTGGGAGGAGAGGGTGTGTTTCTGGGGAGCCAGATCAGATGGATTTTGTGTGGTCGGGAGATGGTTGCAGATTATGAAGCGCCCTGAAAAACAGGCAGAGGAACAAGCATATTTTGCCTCAAATGAGGAAACAGCAGTGTGTGCTCAGAAACAGGACTCACATCCAGTTTGGGCTTAAAGCCTCAGATACCAGGGTATGCCTTTTTTTTTTTTTATTGTTTGTTGTTTATAGGGGTACAGATGTTTAGGTTACGTATGTTGCCCTTGCCCCCCCTTCCCCCCAAGTCCCAGTCCCAAGCGTGTCCATCTCTCGGAGGGTGCGCATTGCACCCTTTGTGTATGCATATATCCATCCCTTCCTCCCCCTCGCCCCTCCCCCTTCCCCCTCCCTCCCTACCCGTCATCCAATAGATGTTATTCTTATATGTACACTTATGTGTTGTTCAGTTACTACCAATTTGATGGTGAGTACATGTGGTGCTTGTTTTTCCATTCTTGGGATACTTCGTTTAGTAGAATGCGTT